>JBBJLS010124034.1:0-17444 GCA_037577275.1 Bryconaethiops microstoma | reverse complement strand
GTATGAATCATTCAAGCAGAACAAAGACCATCTAACTGAAGTCCTGAACCAGTGAAGAAACAGGAGCAGATGATCAGATGGTGATCAGTATACTGGTGGTGCTGAACGCTTGGAACCCCTTTATCTCGGCTCCTTGTATCTTTAGGCACTGTCCGACATAAAATAAGATTTTTACACCAAGGAGATTCAAAGCAAAATAGAAAAATGAGGGGGATGAAGACTTTTGCATCATTTGGCACACTTTAATCCAAAGCGGCTTACAACTGATTGCATATCACAGATGTGGTTGAATGTCACGTTAGTAGTCTTGCCCAAGGACTGGTATTGTTGTAGTGTGCGTGTCATCCAGGGAAGGAGTCAAACCTCACAGTCCTGCTTGGGTGGAAGCACGGTAATCCACAACCCTTCCCAACTGTGTGTGTGTGTATATATATATATCACATATCATTACTGTTGGTAGTCGGGTGTCATGTAGCTCAGTTGTTTGCATAAAACATTTTCATTCTGTCTGATTGGTGTCATAACTGTCGCGTGTTATTTGCCAGATCCCACTGAAAGTGAATTGCAGCTTGTTCTTCTGTGCCACTCATGTGAGCACAGTGTGAGGCACTGACTCAAAGCGGCAAAGCGGCTGCCTTTAAACTGTCTCAGGAGAGGTCATGTCAGAAACAGCCTCTAAGTTGTGAAGTTTACAATCCCCAATCAACAATATAAAGAAAACGATGCTCAATATTTAAAAAGAAATCTACATATATTAGAAAGTGTGATCAGTCTTTTCAGAATCAGTCGTGTACTGAAGGCTTTAAGAATTATAGGATAAGCAAGATTAGGAAACATTAGCATTATTTTAGCATTTTAGCATTATTTTTCCACCAGTCGTCTGTACCTGGGTCTGATAATCAACCCTGCCTCACATGTACTTATTGAACCAGTTCATCATGTCCTGCCGGGCCTCCTGAATGCAGCTCCGGTCCGACTCAGCGATGTCTTCTCTCTTCCGGTGCACGAACCCGTGGGTCTGATTGGGGAAGATCTTCACCTGGAAGTCGACAGTGCACTTCTCCTTCAGCATCGTCTCCAGAGCCTTCACCTGCGTTTATATAGAAAGAAGAAGAAAAGTGCACAATAACCACAATAACTGAACACTTCAGTGACGTGTCAGGACTCACCTGGTCCAGAGGGATCACCTCATCGTTCTCCGCGAAGATGAACAGAGTTGGGCTTTTGAGGTCGTATCTGTCCGCCTGTTCTCGAACGATCCCTGAAACAGTGACGGAACTGAGGCAGGAGGGAAAACACTGCAGCCGTATTCAAATCAGACTTTTTTTAAATTAAACTGATTTATTAGGAAATGTAGATAGCAGACAAACCAAAATTTAAGAATGTATAGTTATAAGAATATATAAATAATTAAAACAAAAAATGAAAAATGTTTTTTTTTTATGGTTGCCATTTAATAATAATAATAAGACTTTATTAGTCCCATAAGTGGGAAATTTACATTGTAACAGCAGTAAAGTGGAACGAGAAGAAAGTAGAAGCAGCAAAACCTATAAAAACTAGACTGTAACTGATATTTAGTTGAAGGTCAGTCAAGGACTAAATGAAAATCGACATAACATCTCGGTACCGTAGACGGAGACTCCCGCCCGTATCTCAGGGTACTGAAGGGAGATGTAGTGCGTGGCCACTCCGCCCCAGCAGAACCCAACAACTCCGACCCTGCTGACCCCACACGGACCCTTCAGGAACCTCAGCACCGCGTCAACCTCCCTGCACACAACAGACTGGACTAACCAACAGAACCTGACCCAGAACACCCGGCACGCACCATCAGAACCAGGCGGAACCACTCCAGTGTGTTTGGTTTCACCTGACCTGGATTCCAGTTGCAGCTGGAGTGTAAATGATGAGATTTTAGGTTTAGAAAAGAGCTACATAAACAAACAAACAAACAAATAAACACACATGACCTAAAAAGTATTATATCTGATCACATGTATAATATAATATTATTTGATAAAAAAAGTAAATGCTCTCTCTTTCATCATTTGCCCAGTACTACTGTTTTATTCTCCTGAATGATTTGTTCTGCATTCTGGAAGTTACTCTGATCATTTAATGATCTGATACACCGAGTTTCTGCTTTTTAAGGACAGATTTCCAAACCATGCCACCAAAAAAATGGATCCTTATAAATAAGATCATCAGGGTTTTGTTAGAGTGGAATAAAAGTTTCCTCAAAGAAAACAGACGTTGCCCACGGCCTCCGACTTTTCTTTCAAACTCTGAGTCGAACTGTGACTGAAATAACGAGCAGGGCGGCAGTTACTGATTAATATCTTATATTCATTGGAGCACTTCATTTGGTTCATGTTATTTCATTTGTTTTTTTTATTTTAAGGGCCCATTTGCTACATTTGTCATATTTGATATTTTCCATATTTTATAAGTTCACTGATTACATCTTTATTTTATGTACCAACAACAGTCACAATTCATTATTTTCATCCTTATTTTCCAACTTTTCCGCATCCCTCACAATAAAAGTTTCTGTGACAATTTTTAAGAGTGACGTGTAAATGAGCTCTGTTCTGATTGGCTGTCCTGCACAGTACCTCTTTTAAAAAAGCAGCTCAGTCTGAAACACATGAGTGGACGTGGCCAAACTGCTTTAGGCTAATATAGGCGGTTTTGTGACATCACAGAAACTGTGAATTCAAACAAGGCCGTTTAGTTTCTGTATGTGAGCTGTATTCACTGGTGATGTTTTAGTGATGTTTGAAACTTGTTTATATACCACATCAAACTCTTATTTTAAGACAATTCAGTTTTCAGTGATGTGGGCACTTTAAAAATTGAAGGACATCCGTTTAGTGCATTAAAGAGTAAATAATGTTGTTTACATTACGCCTCTGGTCAGTATACAGTCCTGGCACTGCTGGGTCTCTTGTGTTTATATTGGTAAAATAAAACACAAATTTAAAAAATATGCCAAAAGTTTGAATCAGTCTAAAAAAATAATTTTCATTCTGTTTCTGAATTTCCTCACTTATTTGTAAAAAAAAAAAAAGCCTTATTGAAGGCCTGACCTGTTGATGTTGGTGGGCTTTTTGTTTTCCAGCCACTGCTGGAACACCGACCAGTCGCCGTCGGGACTCCACGGCTCTTGTCCAAGAAAGAAGTCCGGACAAACAGCGCTGCAAACACACAACTCAGATTTTAAAAAATGCAGACGGACAGAATGTGGACATTTGCGTACGTGTGATGTACAAAATACTGTCAGAGTGTTTGGAGCAAGCAGAAACAATATATAGCCATGAAAATATAGCCGTGAACGGCAATGAGCAGGGTCCAAGCTGTTTGTACCCAGTCCTCCAAACCACAACACCGAGTTATTGCTGCACAGAGAATATTTCATATGTTTTTGGTATTTGCAGAAATTGACTGAAGTGATGGTACCACAAATTATAACTAGTAGCAATTAATTAGCTCTAAGAAAATACTGAGTGTCAATGGTGTGATATCACAAGTTATACCCATTAAAGGCAATAGCCACAAATATGGTTTGAAATGTCTATTTATGGCACAAAAAAAAACAAACCTTAAGAAACTTGCTATGCTTATTCTGATGATGACAATATATAAATATGTTCATTTTGAGACACATGTGCCTTGAAATCCCAAAAGTATCGTTAAATTGTTTTGTGTGTGTAATTATCATACATGCTTTTTTCCTACCATTTAGCCATTCTTTGACAAAACGATACGAAATTTACAAGGTGTTGAAAGACACAAATGTGAAAGCCTTTCACATATTTTTTTTTGCAATCAGGATGCATATTTTCAGAAACTCCATAATTGAAGTGTATTTCAGTTTATGCATAAATCAGAGTGATGTCACCAAAAGCCACAAGTTGTGGTGGATCAAAGTTTAAAAATTAGCAGACTGACCATTTCATGCAAGTTTCACTCTTTTATCTTCAACAGATCTTGTGTTAAACTGGTTTGAAGTGTACAGGCCATGGAAGAAATATAGCAATAAATGCAATTATCTACTGTAGCGCCCCACATTTGCCGATGTCAATGAAATTTTGCACACATCCTTGCGGTACCACATTATACAACTGTACCAAATTTGGTGGAGATCAGACCCAGCATTAGCAATTTGGGCCAATTACGGTCAATTACGTCACATCCACGTAAATGTACTCACAGGTCTTGGCCATGCTGTTCAGAAAAGTCCAAATGTTTTTGATAATTATTTGATTTGGGCCTCTTTGGATTCATTCAAGACAAGAATTGGGAAGATAGGTAAAAAAAAAAACTAATACTAGTTCGTAAAATTACAATGTTCTATTAATGCAAATTATGCACAAAGAAATAAAGTTATGAAAAAAAATTCCAAGGTTTTAAAGTTGACATCCATCAGGGGTGTATGCAAGTCAGTTGTTTTATTTCTATGTCTCATGTGATTTCTGTTCGAAAAACCATCATCATGTTTGAACATGTGCTGTAGCGCCCCCCATTGGGCAAAGTGGACCAAAGTTGAACTGCATCATCTAACCTGGTATGTTAACAAATGTACGAAGTTTGAAAATCGTCGGCCTGGGATAACCATGATTTTTCCACGTCGAAATTTTTGGCGCCACTTTGGCTGATTTCAGCCGTTTGTTTCATGATATGGTCACATGATGTTACTTACAATCCAGAATGGTGGAAATGAATAGGCTGGGTCTCATTTGATTCGTCTGATCCCAAGGAATAATATGCAAAAAGAATTTTGAAAATCGGACATACAGTTCAAATTTGCTTAGACTCAACGCAAAAGTGCTTGTTATAGCGCCACCTATTGACACAATGGCTTGGCTCTTGGTGCTTGAGTAGCGGTTGGAGTACAGCATGTACCTACCAAATTGCAAGGCTGTGAGTCTTACGGTTTTTGCTCCCCAACACGTTTTGAGGCAGAAAAAACAAAATAATAATAATAATAATAATTTTTTAAAAATGTAATCAGAATAGATACAATAGGGATCGTTCAAACTGCATGCTTGGACCCCTAATAATGCATGGAAAAAAACTTAAAGAAAAATTTGTACTTTGAAAGTCTAAATAAAATAGTTTACATTAATTTAGATGAAGTTCTTAATTGTTTCTTCCCATTCCTTCTTGCTGTCATCAGAGTAGATTTCAGTCAGACATTTTTTATGCCTGATGCTTTTTTCATATGAAGCTTTTATATGAAATTTGCTCTCTGCATACTGCTCACCTCTGCATACTGAGCTCTGCTTTAAAATGTGTGATATAAATGATATATACACACACATATATATATATATATGAAATGTGGTATCACAAGGATGTGTGCAAAATTTCATATACACACACACACACACACACACACACACTACCAGTCAGTTTGGACACACCTTTTCATTCACTGTTTTTTCTTTGTTTTTATTATTTGTAGATTAATATTGAAGATTAATATTGAAAAGATTAATATTGAAAACAAACAAAATGATGAAGGAAGACATGGAATTATGCAGTAAACAGAAAAAAGAGTTAAACAAACCAGAATATGTTCTGTAATAAGGTAATGATGTACTGTTGTTTCTTTTTATTTAGTTAAGTGGTTCTTGCCATAATGTGGAGTAGAACCATAGTCAAATAGGTTTACTAACTGTGCACCAACCCGACCATCTGGTGGTTGTAAACTGATGGTCCCAACCAAACATTAAGAAGGCAAGATTGATAGTGTATATATATTCCTTCACATTAGAGGCAATGAACAATGAACGACCACGGGATACTGTGCCTGTTTTAGAGATCTTATTCTCAGACAAAACCCACGAGTATTTTGCCAGAGAACTGAATTCTACAGCATTCTATTTCATGGCCACAGTATTTTCTATATAATAAGATATTACCCCTGAGACTAAAGGCCGATATATAAAAAAGTATTAATTTTGAGAATAACAAAAATGGCGGCAGCTGGGGTGGGATTGCATATGAAAGCAATCGGCCCATTGGTTAGGATGTGCTTGCTCCACAACAATTTCGATAATGAAAACAGCACACAATAACGGCACATGACTCCTAAATAGCTTTAAAATGAGAAGGGGCTGTTTTCAACAAAGGCGGCCTGTCTCGGGGCTTGAGTGTGGGTGTGAAGTCCACAGAAAACGTCTTGAAATAGCCTGATGACTAAATATAGATAGATGACGCCTTGGGCAAGACAGGCGTTAGGGTTTATCTCTATTTCTCCATGTGGCAGGCATGACCATGGGAATGGATGTAGGTTACCTCCATGTCTGCCGACACTTTGACCTCCAAAACATCAATACACCACAGCAATGCAGATTGTTGGCAATATTACCAGGGTTATGAGATGAATAGAATGCACAGATTGCACATTAATCAACTTACAAATTTGTAAGCACTGTTAAGACCAGAGATGTTGACGGGTAATTCCACAGAATTAACAAAAAGTCTGGATACTTAAAAGGTTAAGATTCAGAGTGGTTTGATGTGAAATGATCTGTTCTAGAGGATTGTTCACAGTGGTGATAGAAACCCAACATACAAACATCCAAAGCGTATAATGCCTCTTAAAGCTTCGTCTTTTACATAAAACGGTTAATAAAATGGCTATGTTTGTTTTCTTGTGACCCCTCAATCCTATCACCACTACTGTAAAGAAATCTGAGTCAGTAATGATTCTACAAAAAAACACATTGGTCCACTCTTAATATCCTTGTTTACGTCATAACCTTGTAAATGTAAGTAAATAAAAAGCACAGTTCACTCTCCATTTGTATTACAACCTGCCACAACTTTGTTTATCACAGCAATTGATTTTTTTCTTTAAATTTCTATTGAAAAATCTTCAAATGCAACAAATGCTTATTTTGTTTGTTGTAGTCACCTCAAATGTGGTTACATATGTTCAGAGCTTGAATAACTCCTATACTTGGCAGCTCCTGACTGCAGCTATAAGGACAGAAGCTCATTTATAAGCACCATCAGCAATGAGCAATAGCTAATTCACAAGTTTATGTTAAAATCACTCAGATATTATGTACTTACTGTTAATCCAGTGTTACTGCTTCTACCGTGTGTGGTTTTAATCCAGCTGTTTAGTACCTTTTTCATCAGAATGTAAAGTCACTGTTGTCACTACGAGATGTTGGACACCTGATGTAATTAACTTGACACACCTTATTTACACTGGTCGTAAAGCAGTTTTCAATAGCACTGGCCTACGTGTTTTACATGAGGAGCGTGCTCTAACAGCCTTCTTGCCTTGATCTTTAGCACAGAGTGAGAAAAGATTTGATTTCCACAGTCACCTACATATTCCTTTTCACCTACATATCACGCCTATATATTATGGCCACATTTACATTGCAGAAAATGTGTCCTTAGGTTCATTTCACCACCACTTTAAAGAAAACTGACATATAATGGGTATATTTGCATGAAACAATTATGAAAGATTAAAACCAAAAGGTGTCCTTCTTTTATCTGTCGTAATAAATAAAAACAAACCTGTTGGATGTGGTAAAATTGGATGAAGATGTATTTTCTCCCTCACTACTAGTTTCACAGTTCAGTAATTTCACGGCATGGGAAAAACGACTGGAACTGATGCTTATGCAGGTATTGAGAAAGAGAGCACAGGAATGAGGGACAAGTTCACTTGAAAAACATGAGCCATCAACACCAAACAGCTGTTTGGAGCCCTTCCATGCAAAGCTTATAATAATGTATTGAACGCAACACTACATCCAAGGATCGATCTCTTCACCGATATGAGGATTTCAAATCTGTGGGGGTTATTTGCTTATTTACAAAGTCCAACTCACAAAAGCAATCCACAGCCAAGAACGTTCACAGGGTACGGGATGGAAAGGGAATCCAGCAAACAGAGAAACGTCTGCACACACAAATGTCTTCAATAACCTGCTGTGTAAGGGCTACAATGTGAGCTCCATTTAAGTTTGGTGCTTTAACAGGTGTGATCAATTTGTGCACATGCTGCCTGCTATTATTTGTGATTAGTGGTGAGCCAATGTTCATCCCAAAATTCCGTTTTACTTGTATGTTAAGAGAAAGGTCCCCTCCAGTTCCCTGTATTCATTTTTTTTTATGGTTTTTTTTTTGTTTTCCTCCTTAGGCAAGCCCAAACTTATATAACCTAAAAATATCTCAGCGAGTTTGCATTTGCAAACTACAAAAGTGCACTCTTCAGCTGCCTTAGGATGCAATGACTCTGGGATTTTCAGTGATTAATTATGAATAAATCAATGTATTTTTAATCAAATTAAAAAATTTGACCATTTTTTGTACTAAACTCATCTTTCTGCAACAGATTGGTTGCTTCCTTCCCTTGCAACAATCTGTGGGCATGTGGCTGCATTTGAAGATTTATAATCTTTAATAGCCCCCCCTCCCCCCCGCCCCCGTCTGGCATGGCACAGTGAACAATATTGCAAGCAGCAGCCAAGAGCTGAAATCAGCGCAATCATTTATGCTCAGACAGAAACCATTATGGTTCAAATCGAGAGTTCAAACCCCTGCCAATCTACGGCTACTGTTCTTTTTCAAAACAATGCAACATCCAGGTATTTTGTTCAGGGTCAGCCACCCAGTCGTTCCTTCTTTTCAGTTCTTTTCTCCACTGCAAAGCAGTTTTTCGGCTGTTTCAGTTAAAAATAATTTTCACTATTTTTCAGGAAATCCTTTGCTGAGGTGAACTCATGTTGGACCACAACTATGTACCGCATGGGACGCTTGTATAGATTCTGTTCATGTTGGACATTTCAAGATTTTTCGGCTGAATTAAGCACGATGCTGTTAAATTCGTGTACTCTAGCTAACCCTTGTGAAAAATCATTAGAGAGAAAAGCATGCATGTGGTATGAAGCATATAATTGACACTGAAATGTAATTGGACACTGCCAGCAGTCACATGGTTTTAATAAAAACTCGGGACATGGGATGTATGTGGGAAGTGTAAGTGCATTACATAGTGACCTAAAGCATAGTGTTATTTACCAGACTATTATGTTTTTTTTTTCACCAAAAACCTACAAACATCTGTCTGTGAATTTCCTTGGACAATTTGAAAAGAAATACTGTACATGAGCATGCATTCACAATTCCCCAGCTCCTCTCACTCTACTGTATATCATACCATATCATATCTGACGAGATCAAAATCTCCTTTATTGGCCTTTTCCTATTTAACCAATACAACCTCTGATGCTGCCAAACGGAACAGTTGCTCATGTTTCAAAGTGAACCAGCAGCCCAAACGTTTTGTTTCTGCAGCGTGCCTATGAATAATAAATGCAGATGTATTCATATTAAATTAAGGATATGTGGAAAATGATATTTTAATTTTTTTTTTTATTTATAAACTCTTTTGTTTTTCAGGTCTAAATTTCTAAGAAATAAACATTTCTGAGCACAAACGCCTGGCAAACAAATTCTCATGCACTAAAAAGCAATATATTCCCAAATAGCCAGTCATCCTATAGCGGAGCAAGAGAACATGTGTTTGTGATTGTTTTATTGGCAAACATCCTTTTCAGACATGCTTCACGATGCTACAAGTACAGGAGACAATGATGGATGCTGGCATGGTGCACAATTCCCATGTACCTCATTTTCAATGAGGATTGCGTTAAACCTAAAAATCTGAACTGGCCATTTAAAAGGTTCTCATCGTATGGTTTAAGCTCCCATTGTCTCTTTTAGCTTGCAATCCCACAAGTTTGCTGCCTGCAGGAATAAACCTGGTCAAGCTAGGCTTCTTCCTTGCAAACAAATGATCTATTATGCTGAGGTCAATGTCCATTGTGCTGGAGGAAAGTTTGCTGCTATTCTCTTGGTGGGTCTCAAAATAAACCACAGTTCAGTGTAAGAACCTGGGTACCAAAAACACAAACAGACGTAAACATCTGGCACAACAGATACTTTCATTACCACGGTGGTATTTTGCCAGACAAAACAAATCAGGATTATAAACTAAGTCAATAAACAGGCAGCGCCAGACACTTTTCCAGAAGTAGATTAAAAGAATAGTTTAGTGAAAAATGAAATCTACTGCACTTTGGTTTTCAAATTTTGCTTCTTTATTTTAACATTATTGCTAGAATGCAATCTTCACTGAAATAGTCCAATTCTATAGTCTATATGATGAGGATCTAAATGTGAGTAGGTTGGAAGATGTTTATTAAGATCTAGTGTTTGCTAGTATCAAACTTGTCTAGGCTGATTGACTACACTGATGGTAAGTAGAAAGCTGTGTAATTTTGAACTTCTTTAATCCTATTGCATGACTTCTTGGCTCTCTGAATATGGATCTATGAATGTTCTTTTACAGTGAATGGGTTAATAAAATAGCAAACCACAGAGACACTGGATATTTCTCCTTATCACCAGTCATTAAAAGTATCAGTGGGTACACCTTTACAGAGTAGGGGTGACACTTTTTCACCCCTTCATATCCTTCTTGGTCCTGGAGGCACTCTGTCCTGCACAATTTGAGGTTATCATTGTTCTCAGCACACTTAGTTCAATGACTACCCTTCCTGAGATCAAGTGGGTATGTTTGAGCGGGAAAACACCACAGTTTGCAAGGGTTACTCCAGGACCAGGCTGCAGGGTTGAGAACCACAGCTTCAGACAACCTGTAACGCTTCCTTTGCATTCTGTCCACAACACAGTCCAGGAATCATTTCAGACATTCCAGGTTTTCATATCAACCTCAGTATGCAGCTTCTTGGTCTACAGCTGTAAAATCTATATATGTATAAGGCATTACATTTCATCTAACCATTCCACATTTAGAACAGACCACTGGCTTAATCTGAATTCAGTCTTGGAGACACCTATTCAGTGTCTTCCATGTTAACACTTTGTACTGGGCCAGGAAGCAAGTTGGACACATCACTTACAACAAAAATGCTGAAAGCTAACAGATGTGGATCAAATATCTTAATATGAATGTCAACATAATAGTTTATGACATCTTAAGAGAGAAATTTTTTTTTCAGACTCTCATACATGGATATGTGTCTGTTATAACTTCAAGATGCTTGTGCTATGATACAAAGTTTAGCATAACTCGTTCCATGGTTGCACAACACTGATCCGGGTTTGGACTGTGTGGTTCATGGTAGGAAGTAATATTGTTTTTGAATGTCTGAAATTCAAGTATCCACTTGTATCCACTATGCACTTTGTTTGGCTAGGCCCTCGAGTAGGATGTCTACAAATGTAGAATTTATTAACCATGATCCAGTAAAACCGAACTGATTCTCGACAGCGTTACCGTAAAATTTAGTTTAGGCTAGGTTATGGACCAGGGTTAGGGCTATGCTTATGTTTTGGGTTGTGGTTTAAGTTATGTTTAAGGGAACAAATTAAGGTTACTTCAGTACATATTTACTTAAATGGAAGGTAAGCGTCTAAAGTGTTAACCAAAAAATGTACAGCTGATCAACCAGAGCATTAAAATAACCTGTCTAATATTGGGTAGATCCCCCCCATTCCTCCAAAACAGCTCTGATTTGTCGAGGCATGGAATCAACAAGACCTCTGAATGTGTGCTGTGTTATCTGTCTCCAAGGTGTTAGATCCTTTAAGTCCAGTAAGATCAAACTAGTTTGTCCAGCACATCCCACAGATGATCGATTGAATCTGGGGAATTTGGAATCCAAGTCAGCACTTTGAACTCTTTCTCATGTTCCAAACCAGTGTAGCAAAGCACATTACCTTGCTGAAAGAAGTCACTGCTATTAGGGAATTCTGTTACTATGAAGGCATGCACCTGGGCTGCAACAATGTTTAGTTGTGTATGTGTCAAAGTAACTCTAAGACCTAATGTTTCCCAGCAGAATATTGTCCAGAGCATCACATGGCCTCTGATGGCCTGACTTCTTCTCTCAGTGCATCATGGTGCCATCTCTTCCCAAGGTAAGCGAGACACACACACACACACCTGTGTCCACATGGTAAACTTGATTCATCAGACCAGGCCACATTCTTCCATTGCTCCACAGCAATGGAAAATGAATCTTGAGTACCGGTGACCCTGTCACCAGTTCACCAGTTGTCCTACCCTGAATCACTTTTGGTAGGTATTAACCACTGCATACCATTAACACTTCACAAGATCTGTCGTTCAGATCCTTACTCTTGCCATTTTTCCTGTTTCCTGCTCATCAAGTTTAAGAACTGACAGTTCGCTTGATAACTGAACAGTTGAACTCTAACAGCATCCGAAGACTAGATATTTGTTTAGTTTTGTCTGTATTTTTTCTCAGAAGAATAATTGTCTATAAGAATCAAGTACTAAAGCCTGTCACTTTTAACTGCACTGCTATTGTTTTATCTATGGTGCTTTGTCTACTTGGTACTCTATTAAAAGACCTCCTTGGGCCCCAGCACAAGAGCCAGCCTCCACCCATAGGAAAACTGTCTAAGCACCATGGGAAACCGGACGCTTAGGCCGTACGAACATCAAGCATGGAGCAACGCAGCTGTACATATCCTGGGGTATTTGTTTAGAAACTCTTGGACAGGCCTTAGGGTTATTGGGGGTGGGGGCGGGGCGAAAAGGTCAATTTTCCCGTCCAGCAACAATATGAAAGCAAAAGGAGTGTGAATCAGGATAGGCGGGCACTTCCTTTGTACTGTGCTATCTAGGAGGAGCTCCACACATAAGTGAAAAAACAAGGGCCGACAAAAGGACTGAGAAAGACAGGAAAGGAAAGGGAAATCTACGCCAGGAAGTTTTATTAATATGAAAATTAGGGAAACAAGCTGCCATGCATGTAACAAGCATTTGTGGCACAGCATGTGATAAGAGCATGACAACATCAATCAAACCCATCAGCATTTGATGCAGCATCAAGGCAGTTTTGGGGAAGTTTGCTGACCTTATTTTTCAATGACTTGCTACTTTTCATGATTAGGTTCACATGAGATAACATCAGAGATCTTAAAATGATGTCATCTTTTACATATAGGGAATTCAAATGATGTAATTCTAACACAGCTGCACAAATGACATTAACAATTACAACAACGTCCTGAAACTAACAATAGTGATTGTTGCCAATCATGTCCACTGCCATTCTTTGTCACTGGACCCGGCGTAGCTCCCCTGCCCATGAACTTGCTTCATATAAAGTAACCACCTTATCACAATCAACAAGGCTGAAAAAAAGAAGAATAGAAACAGGGACAAATACAGGCTAAAGAAGAATGACAAATGTCTGAAGACATTAACCAGGCCATTAAACAGTTTAAGCAATGAAGTTGCCAGGAGCAAATTTTGTCTCATTCATATCATATCAAACACTTCCTGCCAGGCCAGCATCAGTGCTTAAGCTTATAATCTCGAAACAGAGCCTCTCCAGAATGATAAAATGCAGGGGAAAGCTGGATAAAATTAGTTTGTATTTATGCCAAGTACAAGTCCAGTTTGTTTTTAGGACATGTTTATGGTCTATGCAAAATTTCTTAACAGATATAGAGTTTGGATATCTACTTTTCAAGCCTTAATGGGTCAACATCCTACATTTTTCTTGTATGTTATTTTTTGCTTTGTAGCCCACTTACATTTGAGAATTTATGTACCAATAATGTTCATAATTCATTTTAACAAGCCACATAATATAAAATAGACTGTTTTAGGTACGTTCAGAATGACATTCATTCCGATTGGCTGCCTAGTTCAAAACATAGTCCAACCTGAAACACACATTACTTCTTTGTTGTTTTTAATATCATAGGAGTTACAATTCGATTAACCAGAGAACTGGAAACCCACTCCACAAACATAAAGCGATAACCATTAGATCCTACAACACTCAAAATGAAGTATTTTTATTCAACACCACTTGGAGCCAAATGCAATACAAATGTTCAATTCCATGCTTTAAAATGAACATATGTGCATAAACTACAACAGTGTCTAACACAGAAAGGTCACAAGAGATTTAATAATGTTTTAATATATCCCTGTCATCAATCAGAAGATTCTTTTTCTAGGGTATTCTGCAGGAAAGAAGATCTCTGAAAGACATCCAAAAGAATTATAACATTATCCTCAGTATGCATAAATAAACCAAGAATATGTATGTCAAATATTTTGAGGTGCAACATCATGAAATAAACAACATCAGCCTACACTGCTTACATCTGGTCTCCGCTCATGAACTGACTGAGACACTCATGTGTTGAGTCCAGCTGGGAGAGATTTAAGCCATTTATTAAAAGATATGGCACTTTTACAAAAGAAATCTAGCAAGACGGTTACAACATCAAATTTTTGCGGATAGATAAGAAAAGCTTTACAGGATGAAAGGTTGGAGGTCAAGCGACATCTGCTTCTTATTGTGATTCCTCTGGTTAACTGCAAAGAGGCAGTGGTCCCCTGCTGGAACCTTTTAGGAATGATCAAACCTGAGACCTTGTGCTCAAGGCAGTAGAAGGCCAGATGCAGGATCTTGGTGACTGATTATACTGATCACACTCAGAGAATGAAGAAGAAAGAGTCAAGCAGGTAGATGTATGGTACATGGTACAGTTTTTGTTAACACAGTTTGTGGATAGGCCACTGAGGGTGCTTTGTAGATTCCAGAATCTTAACCCTGATCCTAAATCTAACCCTAAAATAAACATTATATGGACAAAAGTATTGAAACACCTGACCATTACACCAACAGGGACTTTAATGATATTGCATTGAAGTACACAGACTTTAATATGGAGCTGATTCCCCATTGCAGCTATAACAGCTTCCAATCTTCTTGAAAGACTCTCCACAAGATTTTTGAGTGTTTCTGCGGAAATTTGTGCCCATTCACTCTGTAGAGCATTTATAAGGTCAGGCTCTGATGTTGGACGAGAAGACCTGGCTCACAATCTCTATTCCAGTTCATTATGCTGAAGCATTTAGATTGCCTTTACTGGAAGTAAGAGGTTTAGCCCAAACCCTGAAAAACAGGCTTGTCCCAATACTTTTGGCCACATTGTGTAGAAAGCCGGCTAAAAATGCGTTATTTGCACAGCTGTTACAAGCTGTAAATCTTTGTGTTTAAACTAGAACTGACAGCAAAAAGGGAATGAATAGGTTTCTAAACATGGATTTGTATTGACACACATCTTGAATTCGTAACTATTCTTGGCTTTCAGTGTAAACAAAATTAAACAGTTCATGAAATGAGCTCAAGTAGTTTTATGTAAGCTATAAATAAAATCCTCTGACTACATTTAGTTTTTGCTGTTTGATTTACATTTACATATCATTACAGAGACTGGCATGCAACCATTCAGGCATCCTAACAATAGAGATCATTTATATTTTTTATTTATTCTCGCATTTCTGTCAGGTTGGGTATTTACTTTTTAAAATATTGATAGATCTTCACACTATATAGACATTCATTAAACATAAGCAAAAGGTCCTTCTCCCTCACATATATCTCATCTCTCAGAACTTTAAATTTCTTTAAATAACCTTCGTTTGAAAAATTCTTTTAGTGGTTCTTCTATGGCATTGCTCCAAAGAGCAGTTCCATTTTGGCACCTTTATTTTTCCAGAGTGTTTTGTGGTCAAAAGGGGTGAGCAATTCGTGTAGAAAGAAGATCCTGCAACATGGAACATGTGAAAGCAACAACACAATGACTAACTGTTGGTTTAAGCCCGGGAGGTCAGTCAGCGAAATACACATTGCCAGTGTCAATCAACTGCCTTGTCGTTACTTGACATACAATAGCAAACAGTTCTCTGGATTTCTGCTGCAGGTCAAAACAAAAGTATTTTTTCTTCAGAAGTCAGTTTTTGCATTAACTTGATTCAGCCAACCAGACAATGGGGCATTTTTGAATAAGTGAATGCAATTGTGCATAGTTTCTTCAAAATTTTGAAAAAGTAGTTTAGACCAAAAAAGGCAAGAAAGAAGTAACTAGTAAATGTTGAATAGGACGATTCAGTATTCTCCAGTGAATTATTCTGGCCAAGGATTTCCCTTCCACGCCAATCACCGATGTGTGATGTGATCTGTCATGACAGCACCACAATGGCTCATCTATTACGTTAGTAAGAAATCTGAAACAGAGAACATGTTCCAAAGAAGCTGTAGCAAGCCCAGATAAGCTAAACGAGTGAACTCCAACAAAAGGACACAGGTCACAGCAAAGTTTATCTAAGGTTTCTGTCTGGCACTATGGCCATTAAACATGATTTGCACAATTGCATGATTTCCATGATTACATGAGTTCCACAATGAACTCCTGATTCGAGAGGGCTTTCTGTCCCACTTGGCCATGTAAGCTGATCCAACATTAATGTCACTGGATAACTGCTACATATATCGAAAATGTAGCATAAGCACACACACCCAATTCTATCATATGGCGGCACACGGCATCTGAAGTGGACATCTGGTTTAGATTTTTCGCTCTTCATATTTGGGTCCTTGGAAATTGACCATGCCTTGACAAGCAGTAACACGGAGCCAGAGGAATGACTGTCCAGGCCATTTTATGTACAACAGAAAGGAGAAAGGCGTGTAATACTAGAGTGTAAAAAGGGAGGAAAGGATGGATGAGAATCGGGAGAGCGCAAGTCGCCTGACCTTTACTTATGAATGCACGAAATCATGTGTTGCATTCTAAACATCTGATCTGCAGACATAGAAGAACAAAACCCCTAAGTAAGAAGTCGAATTGAGAGTCAGCCCTCAGCCAACTGCAATGGGCCTTAAAGTGGGCTCCGTTAGCTGATTGGCATTTGGTTATGAAGATGCAAAAATGTGAATCCAAGGAGTGTATGGATTAGAAATGAAATGAGTCTACCTTTTCTTTTCCGATACAATCCTGAAACTTTGAATGCCATCTGATACCAAAACCATTCGAATGTTTATTTTACTTTGCTAACCTCTATTTAAAACTAGCTTTAATATGAGCTAGTTTTAAATTAAGCTGTTCATGAGAGACCACCATGCTCAAACTGCTGAAAAACACACTACAGGAACAAATACACAGGCAGTAACTTGTAAAATGAAGCTGTTTAAAATAAAGGAATTTTAATTCAACTGTCATTCTTAAACATTGTTCTTATGCTTAAGATAAATCTATGGTGACTAATTTCTGAGTGAGACACAGTATCAAGGAGGGCCTCTAAGCATTTCCCTGAATTTAACAGGTGAGGCTGAGAGTGAAACGTGATATTAAGATATTAAGATGTATTTATATGTTAATGATCATTTCATTTACATTTACGGCATTTAGCAGACGCTTTTATCCAAAGCGACTTCCATTTCCTAACTACAGGGGACAGTGTCCCTGGAGCAACTTGGGGTTAAGGGTCTTGCTCAGGAACCCAGTGGTGGTGTGCTGGAGGTAGGATTCGAACCCAC
>JBBJLS010124016.1:0-17444 GCA_037577275.1 Bryconaethiops microstoma | reverse complement strand
CTTGTGCTACTTTGTTTTCTTGTTTTTTCTTCAATAAAATCTTCAAAATCATGATGTCTACCTGCGCCTGTGCCTTCGACACCCTGGTTTAAGCCAGAGATCGTGACACTCTCTCAGTATGACCACCGTTTAGGAGCCACAACCAAAGAAATCACCACGTTTGTTTCACAGATGTCATCTTTTGTCTGCGACGGCCAAAAATTGTACGGTGTATACTGTGCATTAACTGTCCAGCAGCATTGTAAATGTGAATATTTCTATTTGTGTAGTAACACCCCTAAATGAGTAATTAGCTTTAGAATCGTTATGGCTCAATTTTAGCCAATTCCTCTTAGCAAACTTAGCAAAACTTTTCAGCTCCCCAAGGTTTTCAATGAGATTCGGGTCAGGAGGAGCCATGCTACCACCTTCATTTTCATCAGAAACCAGAGTTATTATCCCCGTTTGTTTGGCGGAACATTCATCTGACTGCTGGTTTCTCTCTTACCTTCCTTATCATCAGTCTGGGAGAAGTCATGCATGGAGCTCCTCTCCTGGGATTAGCTTTCATGAATGGTTCTCTTGGTTAAAACAGACCCAGTTGTTCTGACAGGTGTGTTCCAGGTGTTTGCTACGACTCTACAGCTTTTTCTATTAATGATGTCCCTGAGAATTTCAGAAAGCTTCTTTACCTTCACCATGATCACTTCTTTTGTAAAATCTTCCCAACCAATGGCCATATCTTCTACAACAATGCCAGAACCATGTTTATTTCTCTTTATGCAGCATTAATATGAATGAATTTTTATGTGAATATAAGGAAAACCTTCACAACATATATAGATTTTTTTTTTTTCTGGGTGAAATGAGAGAGAAAGAGAGCGCAAGAACGAATAAAAGCTGCCAAAATAAATAAATAAAGGGAGGAAAGTGTGAGTTTGTACTCATCTCTATTTATAAAGCAAAGAGGGAACAGCAGCCACAAAGGTGATGATGGAGGGGGCGGATGAGCGAAACGGGGTGAGCTGTGCAGGACGAAGTGGAGGGAAGAGTGGAAGAGAACGAGGAATGAGGGATGTGGAGAGAGGCAAAAAAAAGAACGAGCAGTGGTGGTGGTGTAAGACTGCCTCTAGACACCTCTCAAACTGCAGAAGAACACGCAGTTAATGTTCCCCACATACATGATTTTGTATCTTATAATTGTAATCTAAGTTACAATTAGAAGTGTCAGAGTTTACTGTAGTGTCTAGGTAGAGTGATTTCTCCCATTGGTCAGGGCTTCAGGAGCTGCACTGTAGTACTGCTATGTCGGTTTAACCACCAACATCTTCAGTCACTTTCTCATCGACAGTGGGTGCAGCCTGTGAGAGAGAACTTAGGCAACTGTGAAAATGATTATTTTTTTATTTTTCAAAACTATTTATATATTTTATATAACTGTTTAGATGCGTGTTTTTTTCACATTAATCTTGTAAATAAATTAAACAAAACTGAAAAGAATAAATACAAAAAACTGTATGGTAAATAGTGACATTATGTTCTGTATATCTGTCTGTTCCTTGTGGAAGTCCAGTATTACTGTAGTTTCCATCAGAAACCTGGTTTGACTCAATCAGTCCTTCATTAAATTAAATCAGGAGCTGCTGATGGAGTTTCACAAATCCAAACAACGGCTGGAGGAACCGAGGAGGAATCTGGAACCGAACCTGTGTTCTCCTCACCAGCTCACACAGTATCAACTACTTTTACACACAGAACTAATCCTGATACTTTTTACTGCTTTCTTGTTTGTTTGTATTTATTGTAATATTAACTTTACTAGCAGAAACACACTATCACATGCTGAGAAAAATGGCTTTATACCATTTGTACAGGTGTCTGAAGACTTTTGCACAATACGGTAAATGAATATTTGAAGACATTTTCTACATACATGATGTGTATCATAATATTCATTAGCACATGCTACATCCTGCCACTGTCCAAAACAGTAACTTTACAGGAGAACGAAAATCATTCTCTATTTCGAATATAAGTTATTCCGAGTCACTTAGGAGCACTTCTTTCGGTTTGTTTCTCCCAAAAGGTTCACAGTGTTAAATTTGGCTGCTGCAGTCAAATGATTAAAAAATAAAAATCATGATTCATGGCTCCCCTTGGACAGAGTAAGATTATGACTGCATTGTTTTAAATGGAATATTTGTAAAAGTAAACAATTTAAAAAAGAACAAGCCTGGCTTCTGAGTAACTGTCTAAGCAACTGGTCCTACTATCAGATTTTGATTTAGATCCCTCGTGATTCAATATATTTATATAAGCAGCTTTACAGAGTCCAGGTCCGAGCCCCTAGTGAGCAAACCAAGGGTGACAGAGATGGGGAAAAACTCCCTAAAGCTGGAAGAAGAAACCTCGAGAGGAACCAAGACTCAAAAGGGCAACCCATCCTCCTCTGTTCGGCCCGGAGACAGAAAGAGAGTCTCTATTGGGAAAACTAACAATGGAAGGCCTTTGTGTACAGCTTAATCACTGCAGAACAGACTGGTCATCTATGGCTAACACAGTAGGAACAGTTAAGGGTCCAATGACATGCAAAAAGATGCGGAGGACCTTTACATGTCTTGGAGGAACCATGTACTAGCCTTCCAGTTTGGAAGCATTGTGTGTAGAGGGAAACTGGACTTGACTAAATTGAGAAGAAAATAAAAAAGATAAGTGGCCCCTTATAGTCATGCGTGAACACACCACAGCACAGCACACAGTGTGAACAGTGTGAAATTCTTCCTCTATATTTTAACCCATTCACCAACTGAAGCAGCGGGCAGCCAGGAACACAGCACCCGGGGAGCAGTGTGTGGGGACGGTACCTTACTCAAGGGAACCTCAGTGATGCCACTAGCCATCCTGGGATTTGAACCCACAACCTTCTGATCACAGGGGCAAATTCCCAACCACCTGACGATTATTCCATCTAATCAGAAACTGTTATTGTTCTGGCACTATGCACTGGTCATTATTTGCAGGGTCTCTGTGCTTGGTCTAAATCTGTGCATTTATGGTCCATGTTTAGTGTTCTAGAAGTACTGGTGATATTCACCATACTTCGGGCAGATGGTGGCCTAGAGGTTAGAGACTTGCCCCTGCAATCGAAAGGTTGTGGGTTCAAATCCCAGCACTGCTAGCGTCATCACTGAGGTTCCCTTGAGCAAGGGGCCACTTTACTTTTAGAACACCATATTGTAAGTGTTAGTCATTAAAACTCATGCAAGTTATTACAATTAAAATACGCATAACATATAATCATAGTGGCCGCCCCTAATTGTTAGTATTCAGTAGCCTGACTGTATTGACTTTTAAACTACTTTAAGGGAATTGCAATCTAGAACAAAAAAAAATAAACCAAGGTTTCCACATCTTTCCTAAAGACTTTCCTTCCTAAAGACTTTTCAAGGACTTTCTAGGCCCAACGTCTTATTCAAGAACCCAATATGGCATAGGCTTGTACATGGATCAAGGTTGATTACTGTTATACCACTGTTTGCTTTCTTGCTTGTTTTCTGCTGTTTAACCTGAATCATTCAACTTTAAATACTCCCTTCTAATGGCCCATATCTATTTATGTGTAATTGCAAATCTTCTCAAGGCCATGAATTAATTTATCAAATTCACAAACTTTAAAGGATTGAAAGGACCTGTGGGAACTGTGAATAAACCCAAACAATACAGTTATCAAAATAAGCTTAGCGATTTTCCTGATCATAAAGATTTGAATACTCACCACAGATTAACCTACGTGCTGCTTCCTGGGATGATACAAATGAAGCCGGAAAAACATTAAATAGGTCTGTTTTCCATAGAGAGCGATAAAGAAACAACGAAACCTTCAGCAGACGTTCCTGTTACCCCTTGTTTATCACAGTAAAGATCTGTACGGCTGTGCGATATGCCACAGCATCATGATGTATCGGGTTTCCCCGTACTCCAGTTACTCTTTACTGGTTGTTGTTGTTTACAGGCTCTCAATAGTTGGTCTAAATCTGTCAGTTGTTCAGTGCTCTATAAAAAACTTTCTCTTCCTAGAGCTCTGCTACCCAAACCCGACTGGGCCTGTGAAGATATCGGCATCCGGCGCTGGATTTGTGCCGATTTTTCAGGTACATCATCAGGTCGGGTTTGTTTTGCAGGGAGTGTTTTCTGTGTAGTAAGTTTTGTACACTCTCATGCATTCTCCATCTCTCTCTTTTTTCTCCCATAGTGTTAGCAGTGTTGGACATATCTCCAAAGTTTGTGGAGTGGATAAAAGTGTAAAAAAAAAAAAAAAAAGTGTAAAGTTTCAGCTTTGTCATACGTGAACACACCACAGGACAGCACACAGTGTGCACAGCACAAAATTGTTCCCTGTATTTAACCCATTCACCAAGTGAAGCATCGGGCAGCCGGGAACACAGCGCCCGGGGAGCAGTGTGTGCTCAAAGGTACCATAGCGATGCCACTAGCAGTCCTGGGATTCGAACCAAAGGTGGTGCCCTAGTGGTTAGAGTGAATCCCAGGACCGTTTAATGGCACCTCTGACATACCCTCGAGTAAGACACCGTCCTCACACACCGCTCCCCGGGCGCTGTGTTCCTGGCTGCCTGCTACTTCAGTGAATCCATGGATGATGAGAGGGATGTGTTGAGCCACTAAAAAGGTCACAGCTTGTTTGTTAAGTTCTCCCAAAGTATTTTTGCAATTAGCAGCAGAGAGAGGAGCTTTTAACAGTTGAAGGGTAAATGTTGTTCTCTGTCAGGCCCGACCAGCTGTTTCTTAGAAACACACTAGGATTTTTACACTGCGGCAGATGTGTAAACACACTGATAAGACGCACGGTGAGGGTGTTACACGTGTAAAGCACTAGTTCATCTCATTTAAATCATTTTCATTTAAGTCTCAGCAACTCTGGAAAACCACATGTGTAATAATGCAGCTCTGTTAGAGAGGTGAGCCGGGTCGGGACCGAGTTTCAGATTTAGCAGCAGCAGGGACTAATATAATCTATTCCAATGGCAGTGACATGTTTCTGGAAAGTATCTGTGGGATGAGATAGAGGGTGCGCGACATTTCCTTTTCATTCTTTACTGTTGAGAACGCTGCTGCTGTCTGGACTGACTGTGCCCAACCCAAGCTTAGTTCTGTTTTGTTGCTATGCAAACTGATCACTGGGGTTTCCTTAACACAAACCTCTGGGTGGATAAGTGGGGGGATGAAACAGATGATATTTAAAAGTGGTTCTGGCACCCATGAGTAATTATTATGAATCATTCAGTGTCTACAATTTATTCTTCTGCATCTCCTATGAATATTCAGTAACTAATATGAACAATCAAGTATTTACTGTAAAATATTCTGCATCTTACCAGATGCCATAACATGTAGGTCATGTAGTTAAGTCTCTGAAACCAGGAGTATGACTCACTTAGTGTGGAACTCCAAAGTGTTCAGAGGTATTATGAAATATATGAGAATGATATTGTGAAATACAGCTCATTATTGTGAATATATTGCATTCTGTTATATAAATTTACTTATTATTGTGAAATATGATTTAATATTTCTTATTTTTCAAAGTCAGTATTTATTTCATAATGCCATTGATTCATGATGCCATATTTCATAATTTCATGAAATTTCTTCGTCTGTCACTCAGTGTCAGTGGGTTGGACCTGCAGGCCTATTAGCTCCTCCTTTAACATCATTAGTTTTCCTGGATACCTGCAAAATAGTTGCAGAATAGTTTAAGACTTTGAGTGGAACAAGATCATTACCATGTACAGATTAAAAACGTTTTTATTTCTCTACATGCATTTCTGAAACAGGCCATATAAAAAGGCAACATAATTCTGAATGTAAACCTCGGGCGAAATAGCGATATTGCAGCCTGTAGAGCAGTATTTACGGTGGAATAAGGAGCTGAGAATGAGGAGCTGAGAATGAGGAGCTGAGAATAAGGAGCTGAGAATGAGGAGCTGAGAATGAGGAGCTGAGAATAAGGAGCTGAGAATGAGGAGCTGAGAATAAGGAGCTGAGAATAAAGCGTTAACTTCAGCATCGTGTGCTCAATTGCTCTTAAACTATCAACAATGGTATCATCGATGCTAACACCTTGAAGAGCAATTATCATCCCAAGATTTCAAAAACTTCATCTAAACGATTCAAAACCGTATCTATGGGTAAATGATCCCTCTTTATCTGATCTGCTAAAATAAGCAGATGTTGAAAAACAGCATTATGAAATTAATACTGACCTAAAAAATAAAAAATATGAAATCATATTGCATAATAATAAGTACATTTGTATAACAGAATGCAATATATTTCACAATAATGAGCTGTATTTCACAATATCATTCTCATATCTTTCATAATACTTTTGAACACTTTGGAGTTCCATAATTTAGGGCCCTGTTTTATGCCTAATATTAATAAGATTACTGATAGACAGTTGATACTTTATACAGTAATTTGGCATCATTTGACGTGCTCTCTGTGTCTCTCTCTCTCTCTGTCTCTCTCTCTCTGTGTCTCTGTCTCTCTCTCCTGCTGCCCTCTGATGGTCACTAATCTCATTTTGACCATGGCCAGATTCGCATTAGCTACTGTTCACCTGTTTATAAAAAATAAAAAGATTCACAAACTATGATCTAAACATTCAGTCTTGATCACGTAAAAAATTTGTGTGATTCTCAAACGTATTTTATTTTAGAAATTAGATATTAAAGATGCTTTTTTTCAAACTAAAGGCTCATTTTTTTTTGCATTAAATATGTTTGTATCTACCTTCTTGTGTCTGGTTGTGAAACTGATGAAAGATGGAAAAAAAACCTGAAGTGCAAGATTTCCCAGTTAAAATCCCCAATCCTGTATATTTTAGTGCTCTCCAGCTTCCACATACAGGAGTAAACAAACCCTTAAAGTGCCCAAAATGTATCTGAGAGCAGGAAAACGGGGTGTAATCCAGGGGCAGTACTGCAATTGACTGCTAAAGGGATCATTTACATTGGCTCATATGAACTGATATAAAGTTTGTAAAGTTCCTTACCGAGAACGAAAGACATGGTGATGAGTTTGACGAACTTATTACAGCGACATGCGGCTCTTTCACTGAGGACACACCTGAAAAACCCACCAAGTTCTGGTTCTGAGCGTTAGAACTCTTTCTGAGGCATTTTAAAGCAGGAATTCTCAGTTAGCCAGAAATTTAATTTAAATGAAGCTTGTCCAACGAGACAGCCTTAATTGTCGAGCTTTACTCAGAAATCCTGTTTTGTGACCACAATGCTGTAACACTAAAAACATAATATATAGAATAATACAATAGTGCCCCCTATTGGTGGCAACCCACTGCTTCACTTGGTGAATGGGTTAAACGCAGAGAAAGAATTTCACGCTGTTCACACTGTGGTGTGTTCAGGCGTGACTATAAGGGGCACATTGTTTTTGCTACACTTTTAGTTTATTACATTTAATTTAACCACAAAAACCTCACTGAAAACATCTGTTTTGCGTGTTTACTGATCTCCCTCAGATTAATCTAATGAGACTTTATGCTTAAAGAATACCAGGAACACAGGTAGGTTTACTGTAAACTTTAGTTAAACCCCAGTGCACTGGCAGGTGAGTAGATTTATGATTATGATTTATTACAGAAGCTGTGCAAACCTCTCACTATGACAAAGCAGAAGTTCAGGGATTGATGGACCAATGCCCTTGGAAACTCAAACTCATAACTGTGCTTACAAAATATAGTACAGCATTTTACAATTAAGTCAATTTGCCATCAACCAACATGAGTTCATTATCATCTAGTTTTTTATTCTTTTACTGCACAGTCGCCATGCATTTTCAGATTGTGTCCGAGATCACTCAGTTTAGACTTGAACGCTAAGATTTTTATTACAATTTACACATTTTTAAAGATAATTTTAATTTAAATATTTGATTTATTCTATTGGTAAAAAATATATATATCACTATCAATAAGTGGCCTACAGAAAGGGCTTCACTAAAGCAGTTTGTTCCACAATATTGCACTAATTTCTAAGGAAGCCTTGACCTCTCTCATATTTCTCTGAAGTCTTTTATACTTCACTTAAGCTTTTGTGTGTGAGGTTGTGTACGAATGTGTTTGTTGAGGTGTTACTTTTCTCAATTTCCTGATATTCTTTTAATCATTTTTTTGTTTTTTAATTTAAATTCCAAATGTGTGGTCTTCTGTTTTTACTTTTCAGGGCACACCACATCGCAGGAATTATGAAGGCGTGTTTTTTTTTCTTTTTTCTTGCTGTTGTGGGAAATTTGTGCAAATTTGCAGAATTATGTGAAAATCGAGGTGGCAAATTGTAAAGTTTATGCAAATAAGAACCATATGAGACGCACCAGTTCAGTGTTGGACGTGTTTGATGTTCTCTAGAGGTGGGAGTAACCAAAAAGGTCTGACCAAAATGGTAGCAGCTAAAGGCTACATGTAGCCTGAAAACATGTGATTAAAAGATGTATAGGCAACCTTTTGGTCTACATCAACACAAATCATTTATATCTTACACCAAATAAAAAGAAACAGACCCCTAAAGAGCAACACTTTAACTTTTGAGCTAGCTGAGCAGGGAACCACTACCAGTATCTGATTGTGTTATGGGGACACTATGGGATGTATTTCTTACATCTTGGGCTATGCAAAAAAAAATGGGAGGTAATAAAGCTGGCGGCAAGAATACGCAAAGTAAAGCCAGACAGACTGGCTGAATCGCATAAAGGTGCTGGTGCAACATCCCACAGCTACACTGGCTACCAACAGGACAACCAACTTGTTTGCTGGTTTCATGACCTTCGTGAACATTTGTACTATTGCACAGCAGTGGAGGCTTAGAGTCCCACTAAACTCACTCACACACACACTCACGGCACACAAACCCACCTGCTCTGGGTTTATAAATTCTGATGAAAAAAATGACATGTTCATGTTAATCAATCAATCAAGAATCAAGAATACTTTATTCATCCCGAAGGAAATTGTTTAAAACGTTAGTGTTGTTTCCAAAATTTTGGCTCGTAAATATTTAACATATTCAAACTATTTAAAGAAATCTTAGCTTATATCTCCAAGTGAGTAATAAGTTCACTTAACTGACTGTAATCCCTTAAATCTTGACCGTTTTACAATGTTTGCTTTAATCACTAATGGAGAACACTGCAGTGACAGAATATGGACTTTATGTAGCTTCCTTACCTGACACAGCTCTGGTTCCCAAACCACAAATCACAGAATGGAGGGATGCTGCCACTGGCGGAGATCTAGAGAGTATATAAAGTAGGAAACCGGGGGTTTGTGTCCTCTCACTGTTTGTGGACCTGCAGCACTAAGGTAGGGATGAAAATTAATCCTGAGAATGCATATATTGATTCATCTGGAAGACGCTTTAACCTAAAGTGATTTAGTTTATTTATATAAGTATATTCTTAGTGACCAATTGAAGCTTCCAACACATCTCATGTACTTTAATTAACACCAACCGTTAAATGTCAGTCTGAGTAAAGCGTTTTTATTCAAGGTTTTTGCGGTCTGAGCATCATGACCGTCTCCTATACATTGGAGGTCGCCAATGCCAAGTTTGCTGGCTTCTCCAAGCTTCTCTTCAGATGGAAGGGCAGCATTTATAAACTGTTATACAAGGAGTTCCTTGTTTTCTGCTTGCTCTACAGCTTCTTCAGCATTATATACAGGTAACATCTCTCTGGGGAAAGTAGTTTGACTACTGTTTTCTTTCGATTTTTTTTCTATTGTTTGGTTTTTACTAATTAAAAAGAATCCTTGCAAAGGTGGCGTAAAGAGGTTATCAATTCAAATAAGACAATTTTCTTTTCCAAATTGTTATTCTCAAAGTTCATTAAACTGTTAATATACATTATTGTGTTATTCTATATATATATGTGTTGTAGCAAAACAGGATTCCTGAGTAAAGCTTGACAATTTAGGCCCAAGAGCTGTTGAGTTTTAAGTGTCCCTCGTTGGACGAGCTTCATTTAAATTAAATTTCTGGCTAACTGAGCATTCCTGCTTTAAAATGCCTCAGAAACAGTTCTAACGCTGATAACCAGAGCGTGGCGTGTTTTTCAGGTGTGTCCTCAGTGATGTTCAGCAGGAGCTGTTTGAAAGAGCCGCACGTCACTGTAATAAGTTCGCCAACCTCATCCCCATGACTTTCGTTCTCGGTAAGAAACTTTACAAGCTTTTCCATTGAACTCCCCATGAGTTGTAGTTGTGCTGACCATTGTTCATCAAACTCAAGACTTGTCCATTTATGACACTGTATGACAGCCACAAAGAATGGACAAAAATTCAGCCTTCAAGAATTCAGGCTGCTTTTAGTAAAGTGGCCCCTTAACAAACCAGAACACAATATGAACAGAGTGAAATTCTTTCTCTGCATTTAACCCATTCACCAAGTGAAGCAGCAGGCAGCCCGGGGAGCAGTGTGTGGGGACGGTACATTGATCAAGGGTACCTCAGTGGTGCCAGTAGCAGTCCTGGGATTTAAACCCACAACCTTCCTGGTGCAAACTCCCTAACCAGCAGGCCACCAGCTGCACCGTGAAATAAAGTAGTGACATACTTTATTCCATATTTCTAAATAAC
Source organism: Bryconaethiops microstoma (assembly GCA_037577275.1). Classification (NCBI taxonomy): domain Eukaryota; kingdom Metazoa; phylum Chordata; class Actinopteri; order Characiformes; family Alestidae; genus Bryconaethiops; species Bryconaethiops microstoma. The sequence continues at coordinate 6,796 of JBBJLS010124016.1, read as the reverse complement.
AACAGTCTTACAGTGACAGAAAGAACATAAGCAAGTCTTTTACTGAACACCTCCACAGGGTTTGAAGGGCCGAGCTGATTTAGACATGTTCCATGCTAACAGCTGGTCTACAAGCTTCTGTTGATTTACACTCGCAAATTCTCCTCACAGCATCCTATTTATTTCACCAACTGCACGGTGAGAGGTTTAGCAGTCTAATTTTACCACAAAAGTGTAGCAGGTTTTAACTTTATGCAAAAACTAATGTTGCTGCTGGAGTTCTCTTATGTTAATTATAATTTTGAGGATGGTGATTTGTAGGGAACATTCTCAATATGATATAGCTGACAAAGTGGGAAAGCAAAGCTTAAATCATCCGGAGCTCATAGCTTGCTAATGAGGTTGAGCGAGCTGACCGACCGACTTATGGACAGCTAATGCACACTAAGAAAATTCAAAACGTCTAAAATTACATCTGCATTTTTATTTTTTAGAAAAGAAAAAGAAATGGGAAACAGCGGGTTTACTGCCCCAGATATATTTGTGGTCGTTCTTGTTAGTCTCCTTTAGAAACGACATAGAAATGCCCACCGATGATAAAAGTGAAGTGACTTGACCAATCTGTCATACGTGAACACACCACAGCACACAGCACGAAATTCCTCCTCTGTATTTAACACATTCACCAAGTGAAGCAGGGGGCAGCCAGGAACACGGCGCCCGGGGAGCAGTGTGTGGAACACGGCGCCCGGGGAGCAGTGTGTGGGGTCGGTACCTTACTCAGGGTACCTCAGAGGTGCTTAGCAGTCTTGGCACTTCAACCCACGACTTCCTGATCACAGGGTGAACGCTCTAACCACTACGGAGATCCAGTGCAGCGTAAAAAGTACAAGTGGACTTTTACTGTAAAGATGCAAACTGTAGACACCAAACATGCTTTGGTTGAACTACTACATTTGGGTTAAAGGGGAAAAATGACACTTTTTTCCCTTATTAATAGCATTTAACAGCGCAGTGTAAAAATCCAGTCTATCAAGCCTCATTCCTTGAAGTGATTTTGTGTGTTTTGCAGGGTTTTATATCACTCAGGCTTTCCAGCGTTGGTGGGGTCAATACACCAGCTTCCCCCTGCCCGATAACCTAATGATGGTGGTCTCGGGTAATGTCCACGGCTCTGATGAGAGGGGTCGTCTTCTGAGGAGGACGCTGATGAGATACGCCAACCTCTCCTCCGTCCTCATCCTGCGCTCCATCAGCACACGCGTCCACAAACGCTTCCCCACACTTCAGGACATAGTGGAGGCAGGTGGGAGCGCAGGCAGGCCTGAGAATATTTCAGCTATTCTAACTTTGGATTTGACTCCAATACGATTAGAGCTACTCTGTTTAATACTTTATATCAGTGTCATCAATTAAATGAACAAGGAACTGCCCAAAATAAAGACATATATGTGATTGTTAAAGGGATAAAAATAACATTTTTTCAAATAGAAGCTTTGTCATACAGTGTCAAATGCCACCTAAGCAAGTGTATTTGATTAAAGCAAGTCAGTATGAGATCAGCATGTGTTGGTTTAAGCAGGCAGTCAAGCTTCCATTACCTGGAGCCCCAGTGCAAAACTAAAGAAGCAAACTATAGACAGTGGAGTCATTATGACAACTGTGTACACTTGAATTGAACCAATCAGATTCTTATGTATATTCTTCAACATGAATTGACAAAAGAAAAGAATCAAAAAGCCAGTGTTTCATCCCTTACAAAACACAATATGTAATATGTAATATGTAACTTCCTTGCAGACATAGAGGTTCCAGAACATTAAGGTTATCTAAAATAATGTCATCGCCTTGAATGCAGGATTTATGACTGAGGAGGAGCTGAAAACTCTTGATCATCTGTACTCGGACTTTAATAAGTACTGGATGCCTCTGACATGGTTTGCAAACCTGGCGTCGAGAGCAAGGGAGGAGGGCCGAGTGAAAGACGACATTGCTTTGAGGCTCCTGATGGATGTGAGTGGTCATAAGCCATACTCTATCATCACTACTTTTATTACTGTCGTTTTACATACTTATTTTCAAATACTGTTGAACTGTCGAAAGCTTGCAAACTAAGAATGTCACTCACTTGTAATACTGTGTGAACTGTAATCACTTGACATTAAAACCACTTCCCTGTTATGTGTCAGGAGCTGAATAACTACAGGGCGAAGTGCAGCATGCTTTTCCATTACGACTGGATCAGCATCCCGCTGGTTTACACTCAGGTAAAGTGACACGTATGAGGAACTTCATGACACTTGAGTTTAATTTAAAGCCACCATCACCGGTTTGTAAAGCCATTCCAATTTATCTCACATGGTCCTGATGATTCATGAAGACTTCATAAAATGTCTGATTTTCCACACCACTGTGATGTAGTTACAATTATTTAACAGTTAAAAGCATAAAACAAACATGAAACATTTGATTTTGCTGATAGAAGGCAGGGGGACATCAGTAGGTATTCTAAACAACGCTAACTGGTGGGCTATACGCTTCTATCATTTGTTAGCTACATTAGCCGCAGCTCAAAAGCAAAAATAAGTTCTGACACCAAACAGCCAGGGTCTCTGTGATCAGGGAGAATTTTGTGACCTTCATTTTATTTTTTTTTACCAAACTGTTTCTTTAAGCCCATATACATATTCACTATTGTACCTATATATAGGGCTGCCACTATTGATTACTGGAGTTATTAAATGATCTACAAATTGTTGAGACAAATTGTTGACACATTTTTAAGCAAAATCTTAAGCAAAAAAATAACTGCAGCACTATTTAATTCTCACACAGGGCTAAATACTGCTACAACTCAGTAGAATTCAGCTCTACTTAACCATCTGAAACATTTAAAGCTTGTAACGGACATTCAAGGGCCAGTGCTCTAACGGTGATGGCACTGTTTTTTTGGGTTTTTTTTTAAAAGCCTGGAATAAGAAAGTTTTCTGCAGAGCATCATTTGTCTCTTTCCCTGGTGGTCTAGTGGCTAGATTTTGGAGCTCTCACTGCCACAGCCTGGGTTCGATTCCCGGGCAGGAAAGGCCTCATTTTCTTGAGGTGGCTGGTGGCCTAGTGGTTAGAGAATTGCCCCTGCGATCAGAAGGTTGTAGGTTTGAATCCCACAACTGTTAGTGGCACCACTAAAGTACCCCCGAGTAAGGTACCGTCCCCACATGCTGCTCCCCAGGCGCCTCCCATTGGTGGCAGCCCACTGCTTCATTTGCTGAATGGGTTAGATGCAGAGAAAGAATTTCACAGTGTGTGGTGTGGTGTGTTCACGTGTAAGGGGCCACTTTACTTTATGCAGAAATAACCCACTGTACCTTCTGATTTCTATTTGTCCTTAGGTGGTCACTTTGGCGGTGTACTCCTTCTTCGCTTTCTGTCTGATTGGACGTCAGTTTGTAAAACCCGCCAAATGCGATGAACTCAAGGTTCATGTGGATCTGTACATCCCCGTCTTCACACTGCTCGAGTTTTTCTTCTATGCTGGCTGGCTGAAGGTACGATTTTAAATAAGTAAAGGGAACTCTGAGATTAGCACAGCGACAGCGGAGCAGAGCTGTACCTTATATGCATGAACTATATGGTGTAAGGCATAACGTTTGTAAAATGAATGAATGAACATTTTGTTTATACAAAACCCATTTGTTCAAGTAGGTCGGGGAGCTCATCATCAACCCATTTGGAGAAGACGATGATGACTTTGAAACCAACCAGCTCATTGATCGAAACATTCAGGTCATACATTCTATTCAAAGATGATAAAATATCATTTCACTTACAGCAGTAGTCCACTGTAACAGCCACCGGCCTGTCTGAATTCCAGGTCTCCATGCTTGCTGTGGATGACATGCATCAGAGCCTCCCTCCTCTGGAAAAAGACAAATATTGGACGGATAAAAGTTTCAGACTGCCATTCGGTGCAGCAAAACCCATCTTCATGGGCTCCACCTACGACATGAGGTAACCTTATTGTTAATGCTGGGCAACGATTACATTTTTTAATCGCACGGTTTGCTGCGATGAATCGCGATTAATCGCATTGTTATATGCAAAATTAAATAATGAATTCAAAAGTAGAAAAGACTTAACTTCACTGCAAAAGTAGTGTATCGCGCACATTTATTTTTAAACTACTGCTATATGAACTAAAGTGCAATAACATTTGGTTTCCAAACACTTTAAACAATTAAGGAGCTTTTTAACAGCAGTGCTCCCTTTAACACAGTTGCAGTTCAAATGTTTCTTGTAAATCTCAACTTGTAATCAAATCAAATATAAAACCAAAGCTATTTGCCACCGTCAGGGCATGCAAGTTTCATCTAGGTTGTTATAGAAAAACAAGTTACTCTCAGAATCCAGAGCATGGGGGAGCAGAACCATTATAGCAGCTACAAAGAGGGAACAACTCCGTATGAAAGTCTATGTATCTGAATGCAGTGTCATTAAAGTCTCTGTTGGGGAAATGGTCAGGTGTCCCAATACTTTTGTGTATATATTTTTTAAACTGTCTCTAAGAAAACACTGAGGTTTTCTTCAATACAAGAAATGACTGGATATTTTTAATATGACCTCCCAGTGAGTAGTTAGTTTCAGTTAGTGAGGTGTGATCAAACTAGGGCTCTACACTGTATTAAATGTATTAAAAGTACTTGTTCAAGGTAATTTAATTCAACATCATTACCAGTTATGCAGATGGTGGGTGGGACAAAAACGCTCATCACAGCGTCCCACGCGACTGTGGTGGGCACATCACCACCATCACTATGTATTTTACAGTTAGACAGTTGTCCATTTCTTTCTCTACAGTATGTGCTGAGAAATAAATACTACCTGCTCACTGGTGGTCTTGTGGGGGGTCCTGACCATTGATAAAGAGGGTATCCGGGGGGGTAACAGCTGCAGAGAAACAGATGGACTATAGTCTGTAACTGTAAACTACAAAGTGCAACAAAAGTATTGGGACGCCTGGCTATTACACCATTCAAATACAGTCTTTAAGGTAGAGTTGCCCCCCTTTGTGCCCATTCATTCTGTAGAGCTTCGGATGGGGTTGAGGTCAGGGCTCTGTGTGGCCAGTCAAGTTCTTCCACACCAAAGTCTTCCAGCCATGTCTTTAAGGAACACTGGGACACAGTCATGCTGCAATAGAAAAGGTTATTCCCCAAACTGGGTCCACAAATCTAGCTCAACACTAAAAAATACGTGTCTTAATACTTTGAGAATATAGACAATGACTGTAGATACAAGATAGGTGGACATATTGAAGAGCCACATTGACATATGTGTGCACAGTATTTACCTGTACATTCAGATAATTTACAAGAAGCAGGCATTTGTACTCCCATAGTTTTGCTTAAGTTTCTGAACCAAACCTTCCCTATTTTTGCTTTTTTGTATATATACATAGTTTGAAAGTATCAGCTGCCCTTAACACTGTGTCAAAATTTCCTGAAGAACAGACAAATGATCCAAAATGATTTAGAAATACATTATTTAACATTAACTTACGAATATTTTGCTCCTGTAAAGATACTATTAGAGACGCACGGTTTTGTTCTGACAGCAACAACTGCATCTTGTAAATTCTGACATTTTATAGCTCTTTCAAATAAATATTAGTCACAACAAAACCAAGAAACCGATGGAGACTAATAGAAATCATCCAAATCACTCGGAATTTATTATCATTAGATGAAGATATTTTGAAGTAAGGACAAGTTTTGTCTTCTACTTCGCTAAAGTATATTTTGGAGACCATATTGTTATTGCTACCTGATCCTTGCAATGTCCTTCAGGATTCATAAAGTTGTATTTATTATCTTTCTTGTATACATTTATCTATCTTGTATTTATTAGGGCAATAGATGACGAGGTGGAAGACTCGGCCTCCAGCTATCAAATCACGGTGCTGCCGGTCAGTGTGTGGCCTCCTGCTCCTAAGAAGCAGAAGAAGAGCAGGAGAATATGCTGCTGTTCTAAAAAAGTGAAATCCAAAAATAACAGGCATGAACAAGAAGCAGAAACCATCAACATCATGTCAACTGAACCATGTCATCACAAAGAACCGGAGATGAAGCCCCAGTGTGTGGTCACTTTGGACCAGGTGGATAAAGAGCAACAGATGGAACCGAGCAACTCAGTGGCATGATGAGCTCATCTTCATCCTAACCTTAACAGATTTGACATTTGGCAAAAACATAAAACTCGATTCAACAGTTTTCATTTGTGGAGGGCAAAGTTTCAAGGTCTCAGAAATTTTTCACAATAAAATCTACTCAAAGCCAAACTCTTAAAAAATTATCGGTGTCAAAAAATCTATTGGCTTTAAATCATTTACAGCAAATCGTTCAAACCATTAGCTGGTGTTGCAGTTATGAGTTTTTTGTATGATGGCAACCAGTTACACATGTACACTGTCATAATTTGAGAATAAGTAATTATATAAATTACATGAATAGAGATTTAGTGTGAGTAAAAACTTACCTCAGATTTAGCTCTGATCCATTAGGTTTCTGCTGAAATGTGAATTTTAGAAAGAGCACGACCTGCAGGATTATATTTGGTCTATACAAATATATATATACACACACAACACATTTTCTATCTTATTTGTCAAAATCTTTGCCATCCCCAGCAGTGCTGTGAAAAAGTATTTGCTCCCTTCCTGATTAATTTTTTTGCATGTTTGTCACACTTAAATATTTCAGATTATCAAACAAATTTAAATATTAGGCAAAGATAACCCAAGTAAACACAAAATGCAGTTTTT
>JBBJLS010123969.1:0-17451 GCA_037577275.1 Bryconaethiops microstoma | reverse complement strand
TAAAATGCTCACATGTCTTTGCAGGTTTTGACACCATCAGCACCGCTTTGTCCTGGTCGATTGTGTATATGGTGGGTTATCCAGAGATTCAGGAGAGACTTCACCAAGAGCTGAGTAAGCACAGTTAATATTTCTCTCCAACTGATAACAGAAACTGTTCAGTAGAAGTGTTCAGCAGGGCCAGAAAAAATAAATAAATAAATAATAATAAAAAAAAAAAAAATATATATATATATATATATTTATTTATTTTAATACAGCAAGAGAGAGCAGGACCATACAATCTAATTCTTATAATTTTTAATATTTATTTACTTGCATATTCCAATTTGTATTTGTTCATTCTTGATTGTCCTTGTGTGCTTTTTAAAACACTGTTTCTTTTTCAAGATATTTGAGTTTCATTGTTTGCCAAGTGTTATGAAATTACAATTTTCTTATTATTTATTTATTTATTTATTTATTTTTATTTTTTTTATTTTTTTATTTTTTTGTTATTATTATTACCATTATTATTACTACTAAACTACTACTACCGGAACTCACAAACTAATGAAGATTCAGATTAATGACTGAAGTTCTCCTCCCATCTCTACAGAGGAGAAGATTGGGATGGACAACACACCACAGCTATTGGACAAACTCAACCTGCCGTACCTTGAGTCCTTCATTCTAGAGATCTTTCGTCACTCCTCCTTCCTCCCTTTCACCATCCCTCATTGGTGCGTCACATATTTACACAGATATATTTTACAGTATAACTGTTTGTTGATGTTCTCTGTAGTGTAGATTAATCTTTAACATTCTGCTTTCTTTTACAGCTCCACCAGAGATACATCCCTCAATGGATTCTTCATTCCTAAAGACACCTGTGTGTTCATTAACCAGTGGCAAATCAACCACGATCCGTAAGTTCTTTCTTGCTTTATCGGTCCTTTAGAAGACTGGGGACGGCCCCTGAAACTGTCTGTTAATCATTAGCACCTGGTAGGGACGTGGCTAGGAATTACGTGGTTGGATTGTTCTTGATTTTTTGTTCCTGAGCAATGTCCTCTTGGGGTGCCATAGTGTCATAGTATGACTGACACCAGTCTAGCTCAGTCTAGACTAGGAGTACTCAGCTGGGGAAACTTTATCCTTTATGACACATTTCCTACCAACTGATCTGTTCATCCAGCATCTTTATTTGCTGTATCTGTGTCTCACCAGTGACTACTGCAGATCACCCTTTCTTGGGCTTATATTAGAAGCCAATAGGCTTTTTGGATTCCACTGAATCCATTGAAAAGTGTGTTCTCTATAGAGGATGCATACTAATACGACCAGGGACACCAACACGCTTGCACACAATTGTATTTACAGACTATTTTACTAAGGAATTCATGACAGAATATCTTAAAAAATCCATATCCAGCATTTGGCTGATGCTCCTTTCCAGAGCGACTTACTATTTTAATGTAGTGGTACGTTAGGAGTCTTGCCCCAGGACGCTGTTACATGGTGGCTTTGATTAGGAGCGACATCAAACCCCAGTCTGACTGTATGGAGAACAGCGGTGTTACACAGCTGCACTACTCCAACAACTCAATATGATCACTAAACCAACCACTAAATATAAAAACAATTCAGCCTGTGCCCATTGGCTTTAACTATTGTTCTGAGTCAACAGCTTTTCTGTTCTTTTCTAAATATTTGAAAAACTGTCGAAATTATTATCTATGGGAACTGACCTTGCACTACAGGTGCTACAGTTAGAGATAAAGTTGCAAAATGCTGGTATACAAGTGCAATACACTGGATATAAATGAATGTTTGAAAAGACTCAGAGGAGTAGTGGCTCTAAAAACAGGTGGAATAAAAATAATAATAGTAAAAGTTAAGAAGAACAATTGTGTGATTGATTTATGAACTTAATACACTGTTTGATTACTCAGCAATTCCTTTATTGAGTAGTCTGTGCACAAATGAAGGATTCCAGTGAATAAAGAATTTAATCCACTGTTTGATTCCTTTAATCAGTTTCAGAAAATGAATGAATGAATGAATGAATGAATGTTTGATTCCTGTCTGCAGAGCGCAGTGGAAGGAGCCCTCCTTGTTCAACCCAGATCGCTTCCTGAGCGCTGACGGCTCTGAGGTCAACAAGATGGAGGCCGAGAAGGTGATGGTGTTCGGCCTGGGCAAGCGGCGCTGCATCGGCGAGGCCATCGGCCGCTCTGAGGTCTTCCTCTTCCTCGCCATCCTTGTCCAGAGGTTGAAGTTCAGCAGCCTACCAGGAGAAATGCCCGACATGACCCCCGAGTATGGCCTCACCATGAAGCACAAGCGCTGCCATCTGCGTGTCTCTCCACGGCCGGGCTTCCAACCATCCTGCAGTGAGCTGTAGGCCCCTAGAGTGCAGGGAAGCTAATATGAATGGCTTCTGTAACTGGAACACTGGACAGCATAGACACAGTGTAGGGTGAGGAGATCTTAATCGTCTCTTCAGTGCAGCAGCAGTGACGTCATAGCCGACAGCAAACTGATGGAGAGGAACGCTTCCGATGCAGAATGTAGTCAAAAAGCAGCCGGAGAGCAGGACTGTTATGTGATAATTGTGAAATTCACATTATATGGGTATAGACAGTGGAAATTCCAGTGATATTTCAAAATTCCTGTATAATTGAGACATGAACAAATTCATTTGTGGTTTGGTGTGAAAGGTTCATTTTATAAAAACTTTAAAAAATAAGTATCAACATTCCTTACTATGGTGGTATGGTAAAACAATGAATCAGGTATCAGGCATCAGGTAGTGTAATGGGCTTTTAGAGATAGACGTCTGGTTCCATTCACCACTGCTGTGGACAATATAACAAAGCATATCACACCGAACCCAATCTGCATGACTTTTCTTTACATGTTAACCACTTAATTATGCTGAAATTTTGTAAAATTGCTTTGCCCTTTAAGTTGAAGCCTAGAAAAATTGAGATTTTTAATGCCATAAGCATTTTAGTCCAAGGCTTAGGCTTAATTCATGTCCACTATGCTAACCCTATGTCAATACTGGGTATTTTAGATATACAGTCATAAGCAAAGGTTTGGGTGCTCCAGTGTAATTACGTGGCTTATTGATTTTCCTCATGTATATAAACATGGTGGGGTGTTCAAACTTGCACACGACTGTATGCTCAGAGCTACTGGTTGTACCTCAGGTCTCACCGCAGTGACTACAAAATATACAAAAAGCTGCTTTTATGTTGTTTTGGTTCATCGTGTACATATTTTTCCTCATTAAACCTGTCAGACACAAAGACTGACGGCCAAACTGTTTGCCAGCAAGAGCCACAGAAGTAGTGATGTGATTGTGGGACCACATTGCATGGAGTAGTGCCTTTTCTTGTACAAAAAAATACATTTATAACATTTTTATACTACGCTTTTATAACAGTCAGGATCCTAATCCTGACTGTTATAAAAGTTTCAAACTCCATGTTCTTCGCCTCATAGTTTAAAATCACTGAAGTAATTTCTCAATATTTAAGCTCCATCCCAAAATGTGACCCATGTGCTGGTATTACTGATGAGCAGACCTGCTACGTGCCTCTTGGTGTATGCTTCTGTAAAGAATGTAGAAGTTTTGTATCAAGTATTTCTTCATTTATCGAGATAAAGCTTTAGATTGCAGGTAGAGAGGCTTCTTGCACTGGAACGGTTCCTGTCTGTCTATTGCAGGGGGTCCCAAATCTTGTCCTGGTGGGCTGAAATCCAGCACGTTTTGGTCATTCTCCTCCTCAAACACACTCACCAAATCTCTATTTTATCAGGAGTGTTTAACCAGGTGTGTCTGAGCAGAGAAATCACCAAACTGTGTTGGACACCAGCCCTCCAGGGCCAAATTTGGACCCCCCTGATTTATTGCATATAATGAAGGAAGAGAATGAAATTTTATATGTAACTTTTGCAATAGTATCAAAAGCTGTTATGAAAGGATTGCAGTAATTATTTTACTCGTTAAACTGTCGCCATGTCTGGCATATTTTTACACAATGAAAAATAAAAGACAGAGAAACACACAAACTGTTTCAGGCTGTATGAAGGGGGTGAGGTGGGGTTTGGGGGGAGTTACATAGTGCTAAGCAAATAAATAAGCAAATAAATCAATAAATAAACAGAAAAAATGAAAATGAACATAAGATTGAAAAGCAGTCCTATCCATCATCTTTGTCCACAGCTCAGCCAATAAGTGGGTCGGGAGGGGAAAAAAACTATACTCGTATCTTATACATATATATTAAAAGTAAAATAAAAATAACCACAATAACCAAAGTGATATACTGAATATGCTTGATTCGAATGTTTACATAATTTCCACCATTAAAAAAATATATTGAACGTTTTTTTCTATACACCTCCACTTTTTATACATTATATATTATTGTTTCTATTATTATGATACGTAGTCCTGTCTAATCCTAATCTATTATTATAAATAGTCCTATGCACATTTATAAGTAATATTAATGTATATAGACATTTAAGTGAACTTTCTTTGAAACACAGCACACAGTGAAATGAAACACGGGACCATGGTGCAACACAAGAACAAAAACAGACTCACAAAGAAGAAAAACAGAACACCACAAGACTACATAAGTGCAGACAGGACAAAATACAGAATGCAAAGAGAGGAGGAAAGAGAGAGCAAGAAAAACACAAGATCAACAAAATGACAGTGCAGTCAACATTTGAATAAATGCAGTCCCATGACAGGTACTGTATTCTAGACACAGAATCGTTAGGTGTGAAAAAATGCATAATGGATCTAGATAGCAATAAATATTGAGCAAGGTAAAGTCCCCACACACAGTGGGCGCCTCATTGGCAGCAGCCCACTGCTTCACTTGGTGAATGAGTTAAATGCAGAGAAATAATTTCACTATGTGTTGTACTTGTATGACTATGCATGTGACAAATAAAGAATCTCTCCTAATATAACTGTAAATAATAGGACACAGAAAGTGCAGTTTAAGGCCTTGGACCTTCTCATAATGACGCGATTAATGCCTCTTTTAGATCTGACATTAAAAGGTTACACAGTTATCAAGACATGCTTTGGAGGTTTATTAAAAAAAATAAATGGTTATTTCTGGTTAATTAAACTACCTGATTATTATTACTTAGCTTTTGTATTGTTTATTATACAAATTTAAGTGAATTTCACAACCCAGTCATTCAGGCTCGCACCTGTAAAAAAGCCACAAGTCAAAACTGTGACGACGCGACTGTTGTGATTTAATTGTTGCATATCAGTGATGTCGACTGGTCGATTTGTGAAGGAAGCTGTTGATCGTACAAACACTAAACCCACACACTAACTCATCGCTCCTTACAGGAAGTTTAGAGCAGAGCAGATTTGTGGTGTCGTCTTTATATTCCAACAATGGCAGTGCCCTCCCAGTGTCTTGCAGTGTTTACATAACATAATTACTATGTACTCAGCTTGCATACACATACACACATACACACACACACACATACACAGCCTCTGTCGTGATAAACAGCATTACAAACCAGAGCTCTGCCTTTGAAGAACCTTTACGTGCGAAATGAAAGACAGAAATGAGAAACCTCATAGATCACTGTCAGCACTAAGTCCTGTGTTGATCCTCAGAAATGGGGGAGGGTTTTATACACTCTCCTATCAAAAATACCTCCATTCATAACCATGAATATACCCACTATTTCGAACTGTGTATAATTAAATGCGATTACATTTGTGCTTTAGTAGAGTATATTTGAAATTTTACTCAATTACATTTGCAAGAGAAGAAATATGAAATTCCACTCCTTACATTTTAATGTCAAACTTTGAAAAGTTTGGAGTTCAAACATTACTTCTTTAAAAATGGAGCTACAAGGTATGGTGGTGGTGGCCTAGTGGGTAGTATACTTGCCTCTGGATCAAGAGGTCATGGGTTCGAATCCTACCTTCAGCACCACCACTGGGTTCCTGAGCAAGACCTTTAACCCCCAGTTGCTCCAGGGAGACTGCCCCCTGTAGTTAGGAATGGATGTCGCTTAAAGCGTCTGCTAAATGCCATAAATGTTTAGAACCCAGTATGACTTGCTGTGTGAGTGGATTGGCAACAGCCATCATGATAATGGTCAGATAACTTGATAACTGCATCTAGCCAATTGTTGTTGGTTGGCATGTCAGTATTGATCAAAATAGCAAAATAATATATCACTTAAAGCAGCAGAAAATTACTTATAACTTCTGTTCTCTCCTTTAGTGCCCCCTTGTGGCCTCCAGTTCAAGGCCTAAAAACCACTACATGCCTATTGTGGTAATGTTTTGTTTGTTTTTGCAGCTCACAGTAAGTGCTGCTGAGCCTTAAACCACAACCACAAGTCTACATCACCTCAGTGAAGAGCTGGATTTGGTTTGAGAAGAATTCCTATTTTTTTCTCGACTATGGCCTTCATTAATAAATCTGTCAGCAACTGATGATTGCCTGCTGTCATCACATGGCCCCATTAGGGACTGAAAAGAGTTGCACCTTTTAAACTATGCTAATTGTCTGGCTGGTAGAAATGGCAGGAAGGTGCTTTGTGTTCCAGTAAGTTTGCTCAGAGGTCTGGAGCTGTATTATCTCACTCCGCTGTCTGGAGCCGCTGCTGGCATTTCCTCATCAGGGCCAATGGCAGGGCAGAAGTGGCGCTGTGTTAGCCGCAAGATTCCCATTGCGTGCTAATGGCCTATAGCCAAGTTCCTCTTCATAATGTGTGTGTGTGTGTGTGTGTTTGTGTGTGTGTGTGTGTGTGTGTGACCAAGACCAATAAACACCCCCCCCCCCCCACTGTGTCTGTTCCTAAAGAGGAGGTTATGTAAGGGCTGGGTTACGTGCCTTTGTGCCCTTCCATGTTTTCTCTTCCACATCTCTCTCCCTCCTCACATTCTTTCCCTCTCTCTCTCTTTCTCTCTCTCTCTCTCTCTCTCTCTCTCTCTCTCTCGTTCTTCCTTTCTAATTCTCTCCCTATCCAGGAAACCCACCCTCCCCCACCCCCCACAGTAAGTGGAGTACATCCCACAGAGCCGGAGCTTTCAGGCATATCGATTGTGGAAGACGTGTTTACCTTCGGCCTCATTTTTATTTCTAATCTACAGTCAGTGGGCAGCCGGTCCACTCTGCACTGGCCTGAGGTGGTGAGTGCCAAGGACTCGGCCCAGAGTTTCACACGCGAGCTCCCCAACACCAGGGTGGGGTCAAATAATGCACCGCAGTGTGCAAAAAGTCTTGGCACCTGTGAAAATAATATTTAAAAACTGTTTAAATTAATATTTTTTTCACATGAGTTTTACTAAATATACTATTTACAACTAAAAACAATAAACACAAAGGATTATACAGTAAAATTGTGAGTTTTTGTTCAGTATATCAGTGTGTTCCTTATGGAAGTCCAGTATTACTGTAGTTTCCATCAGAAACCTGGTTTGACACAATCAGTCCTTAAATTAAATCAGGAGCTGCTGGTGGAATTTCACAAATCCAAACAACAGCTGGAGGAACCGAGGAGGAATCTGGAACCGAACCTGTGTTCTCCTAACCAGCTCACACAATATCAACTACTTTATTATAAACAAACCAAAATCTTGATACTTTTTATCGCTTTCTTGTTTGTTTTTATTCATCCTAATTTTAACTTTGTGAGCAGAAAGAAACTTTATCACACATTGAGAAAAATGGCTTTAAACAGTTTGCCTAGATGTCTAAGACCTTTACACAGTTCTGTATAATAGTGGTAAAATGCTGCATGTACTAGCAGTCAAATATGTACATGTAGAAGAATGTGCATTTACTATTTGATTCTAGAGGCAGTACCTTAAAGATGTACTTTTGTTGGGACGAAGGTTCGAACCAAGATTCATATATTTTTTGATCTGTTTAGTTTTGCAATCTATTAAAGAGCTCTGCAGGACACTGTCATCGTCACCTAACTTGTCTATGTCTTGTGGGTTTTATTTGATTTAAATAAAATAAATTTTGCATTTTTGTTCTTTGTGGGCATTTGCATGTAGCACCATTTTTAAAATCATGTTATAATGGTATTATTATAACATGTTTTTTAACTTTGGATCTACATGGCATAGGAACACCAAACAAAGCTCAGCATGATGTCTGACACCTCAAGCATCAATTCCAAACAGGGGAATTTCCATATACTGAGCTGTTACAGAGTAACAACAAAACAAGCAGACAAATAAGAAACAGTCATAACACAAAGAGAAAAGATGTTTTTTAAGGCGACTCTTGAATTCTGAAATAGAAAAAGTATCTGTAAAGTTTTTAGGCAATGAATTCAAGAACTTGGGGGCAGCAAATCTGAAGGCTTCCCACAGAGGACAGTCTGTATTTGGGTGTCAGATATTCATCAGCAATTTCCTCCAGGATCAATAGTATTTTCTGATTCTGAATCTGAGAAGTTAACCAGAATCAGTTCACCTTAACATGTTGAGATGTTGCAGGTCCTGTATAAATGAGGGAGTGAGGCCTTGAAGGGCTTTAAAAAAAAGTCTGGATTATGGATGCCCACCCAAAGGCAAAAACAAATTCATTGTAAGGGTGAACTATTTCAAAACTGGGATTGGGAAAGAAACACTGTTCCTGCATCATTCTTTAGCTACGAGAATGAGGAGGGGAAACTACTAAACTAAGTCACATCACTGCCGAGTCACCATTGACAGATCAGACTATTGTTAGATCCCATCACGGCAAGGTCATATTATAGTTTGGCCACATTTTTGCTAAGTCACACCATTGATAGCTCGTACTTTTATTAAGTCACATCATTGCCAGAACTTGTCTTAGCTAGGTCACACTACAGCTAAGTCATTTCATTAATGGCTCATCATAATGTCGGCTGGGAAGGCTATCAATAAGCCTATCAATAGCTAATAGCTCACACACTGCAGCAGCACATTTGAGAGCCATTTCTCAACCACAGCAATGAGCCGACTAGCAATGGGCCGCTCTAATGAGCCGCCTTGGTTCGGTCTTAATCGGACTCTTTTCTTTCGGGTTTTGAAGCAGACTCCCAAAATGCAGTTCAGTGGCATGGTTGAGGTCGGTTGAAGGACACCAGTGGGGGCTTCATTTAGATTTTTTGAACGTTCTTAACAAGAAGTATCAATCAGATAGAAAGTGCTTCTATGTGATGTTTTTATGTAACAAATTGTACATTTTGAAATATGCACAAATTTGGACCTGACCAATTTT
This sequence comes from Bryconaethiops microstoma, assembly GCA_037577275.1. Lineage (NCBI taxonomy): Eukaryota > Metazoa > Chordata > Actinopteri > Characiformes > Alestidae > Bryconaethiops > Bryconaethiops microstoma. The sequence continues at coordinate 8,188 of JBBJLS010123969.1, read as the reverse complement.
TGTGCTTCAGAAAATTTTTTAATCATAAAGTCAATGAAAACCTTGAAAATGCAGTCCAAAGAAACCATTACAATCTAAATTTAAAGTAAATCTTATCTTGACATTTGGAGCACAATTACAAAATTGCATCAGACTGTAGCAGTTTTGGACCAATCCTAGAATTCTTTCATTTTCGTTTGAGATATAGCAATCTGAAAGAGAGGGTTTGGGTCTACGTGCCCATTTTTTACCAACTGCCCTCCATTTTTGGGCTGCTAAATCATGCCAATATTAGAACACACTATTGCGAAATCAGACCGTTGATTAGCGATTCCATCGTATTCACGCTTCATTCTATCAGGCTCTTCATAAGCGAGGTGTGTTGGAGGTGATCTGGAGGTGATGTTTTTATTGGAGGTGATGTTTTTATTTTTTTGCATGCCAGGTGTGTTTTGGGAACTCATGCAAAGTAGCCATTTCTCTCCTGAAAAAGCCTGGGGGAAGCACCGCTTTCAGACATTTCCTGCTCATCTGAAGGGAAATCTTGGAACAGGTTTGAGGGAAACTCCAATGCTTGTGCCCATTTTTAGGAGAAAAATGCACAAGAACATCCTGCTGGGGTCATGGCAGGAGATTGACTCACTTGTCGGACCTCAATTTTCAGCAGCCTGTCCCACCAGGGCTAAGAACTGAGGCGTGTTAAAGAATTGGTAGCATTTTAAAGGATTAGTGTATAGGATACATACAATAAAATAAATGTATAATAAAAAAAATCGCTTTTCTCTAAATAGCTGATTATGATATGATTGGTCACTGGTAATGGTCTCAACATCCAATTAGCAATTAGCCATTGGATCTTAGATCCAGTATAGTTCATATAATCCAGGCAACCAAAGTTTACAAAAACCACAACAGTGCTCCACCAAGCAATTCACACAGAGATTAAGTTTAAGATAGCAGTGAGTTTACACGCATGCAATACAATCACACGCACAAACACACACACACACTGTGAACGAGCTGTGCAGGAGTCTCAGGAGGCTGACAATGACAGCCCATCAGGCTAAAGGGCAAATGTTTTCACACACGAGAGACACACAAACACACGCAACGCAGGTGAGAATGACAGGCGGAAAACTGTCAGTCAGCCACTCCGACACAGAGAAGTCACGGAGAGGAAGGAAGTGCTCAGATTAATACGGCAAAGGGCCTCGAAACCAGCGCTTATGTAAACATTTAAATGACAGAACTGTCTGGCATCGGAAGAAAGAGGAGGAGGGAATGACATTTTTATGGCTTAATCATGACGGAAAGCAGCTCTCCTAATAAAAACTTGGAAATATTTTGGGAGTACCCAAAAAAACCCCAGCATCTTGCAACATGCAGATTAATACGATAAATGGTGCTGTGAGTTCCTCACTCCTATAACTGTATTACAGGCCGAGCTCCAGATCATGGGTAAGCCTTCCAGTAACAAAAAGGGCTGAGGATGATAAAGGGGAAGGTGTTGGGGGTCGCAGTGCATGTACATGGTACAAAGTCGTGCAAAGGAGCCACACAGCAATTTACCAAAGTACAAAACACATACCTAAACACAGACAGTACAAAGTAATACATGCAAATCATCCCATGTTAATTAATGCTGCCTTTAATATTGTGTGGAAGCAATGCAGCATCGCGCAACTTTTTCCTCTTTTTTCTTGCTTTTTTCCCCGATATTAGAATACATTAGCTGCCTTTTAGAGTAAAATTTCCTGTTAAACAGAGCATTAAAAATGGGCAAAAAACCAATTTTGTTAATTTTCCTTGATCCTGAAAGTTAAGAAGGTTTTTCTTGTTCTATAAAGTTACTTTTTTTGAGATAAAAGGTTTTTAAGCAATTTCCTCTGGGATCAATAACGTTTTCTGAGTCTGATTCTGATCTCTGATTGTCCTGACAATATTTAAAAAGTAAGAGGTGTCATGACTGGATGATGGAGTCCCACAAAAAACCCAGCATAGGACAAAACATGCCTTTAGATAATATAATGTTCACAATATATTATTTCTTTGAAATTTTGGCCTTTGCAATACTGATATTAAACAAGGCAGCGGTATGCAAATTACCCCAACAAATCAGAACATTTTGTTTACTGTGTGCTAAGAGCATTCTGACTAACTGCAATGAGAGTGTTTCTGAGGGCGTTTTAACAAATAAGGATATTCATTTTATTCTTTATTACTCCTATAATGTAATCCAACAAAAGTACTTTCACTGTGGTTAGTTAATGAATCACCAGACTGCTTTAGATAAACTACAATTGCAATGTGTAGCAATATTATTATTTTATACTAAGTATCTTATGATAATATTAGCAGCAATATCAATATTATGATTGCACTGAAAATGTAATTTTAGGGGAGCGTTTAAGTATGCCACTCTAAATATGCCTTCGTATAAAGGTTTGGTATCATTAAAACTGTTATTTTACTAACAATTATCTAATAATATAAGTTATATAACTGTAAAGTAAGTGACATAGTATAAATCAAAGGTAAAGTGTATATCATTAATACTCCAAGGTCTTTCAGAACCACTAAGTAGTTTTTAAATAATGATAAATAATACATAATAATTATTTATAGTGTTTTCTTGATAAGGTATCAGCCTCAAATTTTTTCAAATACCAGTTATTCTGGGTCTAAATTTTATTAGAACCTTTTTCTTACTGTTGTGCAGCTTTCTCTGTTATTATGGATGCATCTACAGCTCTGTTCATTATTTTGGACCTTTTTTATATATATATATAAATGAGTTGAGCTTTATTATCAAATCATTTTATTCATGTGCCTGCTAGGGGTTGCTCGGCCAACTAATAAGACCACTACTGGGTGCTAGTCAACTAGTCAAACAGTCCCTAAAATATAAAAGCAGAAGAAACTTGCCGATAGGAAAAACCTAAAGTTGAAGCCAAGATGAAACCAATTCCAGTTGTGAAAGTTGTGAAAACCCCCAGCAGACCTAGAGTTTTTTAAATTAGACCTTGTGAGGTTCAAGAACCTCGTGCATTAATGGGAAAGCGCAAACCGACCAGTCATAGGCCATTTAGCATGACCAAAACTATGTAATGGTGTCTGGTTGCTAAATCATTTATTTCTCACCAAACCATGAATTTCCCATTAAAAACATGGTTAGCCATGAAAAGGAGATTCTGAAATATGTGGTGATTTTATGTGGTTTACATCAGGTGGGTAATTACGTGAACAGATTGCTTGAGCTTTCACACCTACCTCATTTATTCTGGACCTTCGGACTTTTAAACCAAAATAGCAGCTGTGATAGGACTACAGGCCGGACCAAAGAAACAAAAAACATGGTCCGGCCAAAACTGATGGTTTTGGTGTGAACTAAATCAGTTCAGTGGGGTTCAGTTCACACACTTCTACGTGATCCAGGTGTAATATTTTGAACAAACCCTAAGCTTTGATACCCATGAGAATTTTTAGCACTTCCATTCATGTTAATGTGTTAAGGGTTAATTAACCTTTAACGGTGTTTGTAACACAAAACGTTTTTTATAAAGCTATATATTTTGAATGCAATTGTCATGCTTATTGTCACCCTGAAATTCTAATGGTCATCCATGATTCACTGTTTCACCGGGGTAGAAATATGAAGCAACACAGAAGCTAAATTTGCATTGAACCTGATGAAACTCCAATAAGAGTGGAAGCTATTATAGCTGCAAAGGGGACCAATCCATATTTTTGTCATTCATCGGCATTGGAAAATGCACAAATGAATCAGAATCAGAACCAGATAACTTTGTTGATCCTGAAGGAAATTGCTTAATTGCTTAATTTTTTGCGCCCTACAAACCATTCTGAATGAAAAATGCAGTCCATTAGGTCCTGTCCAGAAAACCAACATATAGTTTAAAGTGGAATAGTAAGTTGATGTTGATCCCGACCTACTGATCCCAATTTACTGGGCCTCTTTCGCTGGTCCTTCTCTGGACTTTGTGAGCGTATATGAGACATGTTGAGTATTGGCTGGATCTGAGTGTGTACATGACTCTGTGCATGTGTGTGTGTTGTTGTCTTGCATAAGACTGCAGAGCGCCTGGCTGTGACAGGAGAACTCGCGTGCGACTGTTCCTCTCTCTCTCCCCGCGTTAGCGTGAGAGCCCGGCACGGTTGGGGTTGAACACCAGGTTTTTCCAGTTTTTTTTTTTTTTTTGTTCTACACTTTTGCTTCTTCTTTGGTTTTGTTTTGTTTGAGAACCCATTTGTACACAAGACTATCAGCACAAGACTATCGAGACTTAGGTCTGATAGTCACCAATAATCAGAACCAGAATCGAATCAGAAAACTTTATTGGAAACTGTTTTGACTGCACAGACGCTCAGACACAGAGAAAAGAAGAAAATATAAAATATAAAGAATAAATAAACGCCATAAAAATCTGTACACGATGCTATATACACAAATGCTGCAGTATAAATACTATAGATGAATAACTTTTAAGCGAAGTATTAGTAACACAAATAGTGGTTAGGAGTGTGTTATTGTATGTAATAGAGATCAGTAGTAGATCAGAAATATTGACATGAGTAGCGATACTTCACGTGATAAGACTACTGCACATAATAATAATAATAATAATAATAATAATAATAATAATAATAATAATAGGAATATGAAGAAGATGAAGAAGAAGATATTGCACATAATGGAATGATTTAGCACCGTGTAAGACTTACACAACCATAGCATCTTATTGTCTGATGTGATACAACTGTGCCTAAATAAAATGACCTTTACTGAAGCTGGACGAGCTTTGCTGAATGTATGTTTTTCTTGTTTCCAAATGGTCCTGAAGGTGATCAGACAAGAATATGGAGCTAAAATATCCCGGATCCCAATAAAGGACCATCTCATCACTTGCAGTGTCAGCAGGGATGGACCATAAAGTGTCTTTGGAAGCTCCCCTTTGAATACAGTGCTGAAAAAACTGTACATTTCTGGTGTTTGAGGGTGTTTAATAATTTAAACTGTACAAAGCCTTACTAAAGGTCAGTAAACCAAACTGTGTACTTGTCTATTTGTGTCAAGTTTAAATCTGCGGAGGCCTAAGGGACTTGCTAGTCATGTTGCAGGAGGAGGCAGGACATGGACTGGGGTTACTGGGGGGATTAGGGACCTGTTTTTATTTCTTCATTATTGTGCACCACTTTTAAAGCATGCACTTCTGTGCAGATACCATTGTTTATCATGTTAAATTATTTCTCACCATCAGGAGAACAGTATTCAGCTCTGCACACGGGATTCAAATCATTAACTAATTCAGTCGGGAATTAGTTAATGATTTGAATTAACTAATTCTGGTTTAGGGTTTTCAGCTCTCAGTAAAAGTAACTATTTAGTAGTGTTTTAATTAAGCTTTGTGAAATATCAAACTCAAAATTATATAATAACAATAACAGCAATAAGAATAAGAAGAACAACAAAAAATAATAATTATTATAATAATAATAATTTACAGTTATCCATTGCTTTTATAAATACTACTACTACTTCTGTTACTACTACTACTACTAATAATAATAATACCATTAAAATATTCAGAAAATAAAATAATAGTACATTATATATTTACAATATTATTGTGCATTAAATAACAATAATAATAATAATAATAATCATCATCATCATCATCATAATCATCATCATATCTTTCCTAGATTGTCCACTTCTTATTATTCTTATCAGAGAAATTCAGCTGAATATTTGTTGCAGTATAAATAGGAACTCTCCTGTAGTTAGAGGTGATAATTATGGTGTTATTTTGGTCTGCAACTGTATGAAGAACCCGCCTTTAATGAAGAACAGACTCGGATCTTAAATCGTGGTCTGAAGGTTTGCGTGTGTGTTTTTAATAGACGTGTATATCTCACCCATCCTGTGTGTTCCTGGAAGGTTTGTGTTTGAGGTGTTTTCCAGTTTCAGATTCAGATTACCTCAATTTGCTGCCGCTTTCTGATAACTGATAGCTGAAGTGTATTTGCTTTGGCAGACATTCTGTGATTTCTTGTAACATCCTTCTTTAAAAAAATTCCAGCTGTGAGTTTCCAACATTGCAGTATCACCCTTATTGCATGCAAGCAGAGCACATGACTTGTGCAGTCTGGAAGATGTTTCGTCACTTATTTAGAGGGCCTCTATCAGTTCAAGCGTCCAGTCTCCTTGAGTTTTTCTCATTATTAGCTGTAGACGAGCCTTTCCTTATAGGAAAAACCCAGCCAGAAAGACAGAAATTCAGCTAAATGAGCCACTGTGACTCATTCTGTTCTTCACACTGTGAAGAACAGGCCATTACTTGAGGCCGGATTGAACCTGATGCAGCCGGAGAAAGGTGTTGCATAATGACCATGCATTAATGTCCATAGCAAAAGATGCATCTGTATGTGTACATTATTGAATTCAGGTGTTTCAAACATAAAGTCAAGCATATCAATACACTTTGGACAATGTAATGCTTCCTACTTTGTGGGCACAGTTTGGAGAAGACCCCTATTCCAGCTACCTGAGCATGACTGTGTCCCAGTGCACAAAGCGAGCTCCTTAAAGACATGGTTGGATGAGTTCGGTGTGGAAGAACTTGACTGACCGCACAGAGCCCTGACCTCAACCCCATCCAACACCTTTGGGATGAACTGGAATGGAGATTGCGAGTCAGGTCTTCTCGTCAAACATCAGTGCCTGACCTCATGAATGCTCTACAAAATGAATGGATACAAATTCCCACAGAAACTCCAAAATCTTGTGTAAAGTCTTCCAAGAAGATTGAAAGCTATTATAGCTGCAAAGGGGACCAACTTCACATTAAAGTCTTTGTGTTTGAATGCAATGTCATTAAAGTCCGTGTTGGTGTGATGGTCTAGCGTCCCAAAACTTTTTTCCATATAATGCGTGTGTGTATTTATTTATATATATACAATAATTATATATTTATATGATGTTTGTATATTGTACATTTCTTTTTTGTTATATTTATATTACATTTTTATATCATATATTATATCATATATTATGCTACTTCTACTACCTTATCTTATCTTATCTTAAAACTGACAGGCAGATGAGTAAAACAGAAGATTTTATTCATGCACATTAAGGCTGAGTTTAGTTTAGGAGTGGTCTACAGTACCTTCCCAAAAATATCAATATCCTCTGTGGTCAATGGTGAAGGTCTGGAGGGTGGCTTGCGTGACCTATGTAACAACAAATACAGTCTTCATTTGTATGTATCGTTTTTTGGATCACTGTCCTCTTGTAATATACAATCTTTTTTCTTCTTCAGTTTCTTCATTGACTGGGGAATTTTGGTCCTTTCTTTTCTCAAATCCTTAATTTCTGTGCCATTGGCTGCTATGCAACCCGTGCCATTGGCTGCTGTATTGTAGATCCACAAGGCTGACAAGATGTTCTTTTATTAAAATAGTTATCATTTTGCATACTTCTGGTGTCTGTAGCCAAAGAGTTGAATTTTGGGTCATTGGACCACAGCACTTGATTCCAAAATGCCTATGGTTATCTAAGAGCTGCATTACATACTTGAGATTCTTGTCGAGTTTTGTGATGAGGTCATGGTTTAGGTTAACTTCGACTGCCCCTTTCATGAAGATGTTTGTGTAACACTTCCACTGCACCACTAGTCCTGTTGCTGCCAAATCTTCTTGTAGGTCGTTGGCAGTGATGTGGGGGTTTTGCTTTGCATGCCTGACCACAGTGCGAGCTGTTTTATAGACATTTTTCCAGATCTTGTCTTGACCAAAAAGCACTCATTTTGGAACGGCATTTCAGACAGTGAAATTTAATTATTTAACACACTTTATTTACTTTTCTAGACTTTTCTAGCTTTGTAAGACTCAATTATCTTTCCTTCCAGATCTTTGATGAGTCCATAGCTGTCATGTCTAAGCACAAATCCTTCAGAGGGCCACATAATTTATTATGCTCTGGAATTGTCCACACATAACCTGCATCTAACCCTCATAAGCTCTTTGCCACCTTTTAATGCCTTCTCAAACCTCCTTCTCTCCCTATATCCCCAGATCTCTGACCAGAAGACTTTGCAAAGTTCTTTGACGAGAAGATCAACAACATTAGAAGATCCTTCCTTCCACCCACCATGCTGCCCGTCACACAGAGACCAGGCCATGCTGC
>JBBJLS010123959.1:0-12848 GCA_037577275.1 Bryconaethiops microstoma | reverse complement strand
TTATAATGGTTGTAAAGCTTTAATTCCCCACTATGCTCTGGACTCTGAGGGGACCTTGCTTTTCTATAACAAACTAGATAAAACGTGAATGCCCTGCAGTGGCAACTAGCTTTATTTTTCTATCTGATTTGATTACATTAATGTTAAAGTTGAGATGTTAAAACACAGAAATATTTGAACTGCAGCTGTGTAAACTGTCTTAAACACTGCTGTTAAAAAGCTCCTTATTTGTTTGAAGTGTTTGCAAAACAAATGTAATTGCACTTTTGTTCATTTAGCAGTACTTTTGAAATAAATGCACAATACACTACTTTTGAATTCATATATATATCTGAATTCTTGGGCATCATAATGGGTATTGGCATGTATGTGGTAATGCATATTTAAATTAAGTAAAGAGGACCTGTAGAGACAATGGTAGCTGGGTGTGTGTTTATTTTTGATGGAGCTGTGTAGGTTAATTGCTTTTTGGGGCATAAATAGTGCCCTGTGGGAGGATTCAGTGTCTCTGATTGTGCTCTGGAGTGCCAGAGCTTCATGCATTATAAAATAGGGAATCCTATGCTACGAGGCCTGGATGAAAACGCATCCATTACTGCTGGAGTTACAGGGGAGAAGGAGCAACAGAACTGTGTTTTTCAGGTGTGTGTGTAATGGAGAATACGTAGGTTGTGAGTCCCCAGGTGAGTGTGTGCCCTTCCGTCTTGTGTTGTGCAGTGAGGTCTGCTGCTGCTGAGAGGATGTGTGTAGGTTAGCCTCATCCTTAAAGAACCCATATCGTGGAAAACCGGCTGTTCCTATATGAAACTAAGCTGCAGAAACAGCTCATTTTGAATTCGTGAGCGCATTTGCATATGGTGAAGTGATAAGGACTTCAGACAGTCTGACAGAGTTATGGAGTGAAGCGTGACAAGGAAAGGATTAAAATATATGCTGTTGCTGGCTGTTAAGCCTCTCTTTTTTAAAACCCATCTTTGTGGATTTCAGTCTGAACTTAAACAAAAACACAATATAGGGCAACCAGGGGTAAGTGTAAATGCTTTTTAATAAAAATATTTATTTATTGCCTTTGTGAGATTTTATGGTCAACAGGTTCCCTCTGTGATGTTAAAGCTCCTTTAAAGGCAGCAAGTAAAACCATTAGGAAACGTCTTTCTGCTGCCCGTTTCCATCCACCTCTGCTCCTATAATGGCCACATCATACTGACTGCACAGAGACTAATGGTGGTGTTTTTATTGTGACCTTTACAATTGCTCCAAATCAAACTGGCATTTATGCTGAAATTTGCTGGGACAAAAAAAATGACGCTGAAGGGCTGGAACTTGCTTGTCCTTATATGTTCAGGCCAGGCTGAGGACAAGAACATTCAGCATTCCTGCCACTCCTGTCAAACTCACTTCCTGTGTGACCGTGAATGGTCAGACACATGCAGGCGAAGGCTGCTGGTTCTCAGCATCTGCCAGTTGTTAAACCATGCAGTGCAGCGTTAAATAGGAAGACACTGGCACACAAATGTGTCCGAAAGGTCGTCAACACTAGCATGTCAACTTCAAGTAAACATTCCAACAACAAAAAAAAAGGTTCTTTCACACATTGAACAGAGCCCTCAGGATTTACTTCCTATGACAACAAACAAAAAAGGGACACTTGACAACGTTGCACCCGTAGGCTTCATCAGCTCTTTCATGGGACCCACCATCATGTCTTGTTTTCTGTTTGGGTCTCTTGATGAACTGTTGTATCCATCAGTCCTTTAGCCGCCCTATTTCAGTGCCATTGCTCTGAGCACAACTGTTCTGAGGTCCACGAGTTACGACACAGATCCGTTCCTTCGACAGTGATGTAAGCCGAATTTTGGTGTTAGTCGAAGCACACACTAGCCTAAGTCACCTACCTATCCTCACACAAGTGTAAAATTAAAATCTAGAACACAAAAACACAACTAAGCCACAGAAAAAGGAAAAGGACATAAATGTACACTGTGGCGTAGCAACAGAGTAAATGACAAAAAAATGAGTGTAAAAACACTTGCGCTTTTAACAGTCCAAAATGGCGTAGATAAGTGTACTGGGGGATGCCGCGTTACTGCTTGTTCTGCGTGTTCTGTGTGTTCTGCGTGTTCTTCCGCTGTAAGCAACCAAACTAGTACAATCTACATAGTCGCATGTCAAGACTGTCGTAGCCTGAGGACCCCCAGTACTCTCAAAAATCTTCACCAGCACTTTTCCTGTCTCACTTTTTTTATTGTCCAGCTTTAAAGAAGAACCATAGCCTGGACAGTTCGGATCTATATTTGTCGAGATAAATCACTACATTTAAGGATATTTTCAGGTTTCTGTTGGATCCACTGTTATAATAATTGATCGAAGTTGATTCACCATAACTTAGATAATCTGATTTCTAGAGTTGGGAAATGGGATCATGAAGTATAGATGACCTCACTTTATTGATTTTGTGGTGTGGCGATTAGTGTCCATGGCAGCTGGACGTCCTACAGGTGAAAGGACACGCTGAGATGTCTGAACCTGTAATGTGCTCGTTATCTGTGATGTGGATCTTAGAACTATTTTTTTCTTGTTTGAAATATATGTTATCTGTGTAACAGCCAGTGTCTTCTGTTGAATGTCATTTACTCTGGCATTAAGCTTCTAGCTTCTATAAACACTGCTGAGGTATTTCTGCTCCTTTCCCACCATGTCTGACTGGCTCTGAGTGAAGATGCTGTGAGTTCATGGTCTGCTATGAGCTGAACTTTGTGTCTCATGTTTTCCCTCAAAGTAGGCAGTCTGCCCATTTGACATGTCAAATATAGAAGAGGGCAGCAACTGACCCTGGGAAATGACCACCCGAGGGGATCGTTCCCGGCAGAGGTTTAGCTCACTTAGTGTGTTTGTGATGGAGGATTCAGTTACCCAATCCTACTTTCTTAGCTTTAGTTCCAAACAGCTCATTTTAAAGCTGGGTGGTTTCTAAGAGAAAACATTAAATCTGTGTCTAATATCGGTTTTGATAATGAAAAAGTGGAATTGTGCCATCTCTGTCTAAATAATCGAGTGTTTTCTTTACCGGGCTATTATTAAAAGCACATCTTTTGGTCCAAATAAAATCTTTTGCATTAATGATTATTATTTAGGTCATATACGGCATGTTGTTTGCCAAATAGTGAGCCCACCACTGCTGTTATTAAAGCTCAGATCTTGCTTGTTACTGATCTCAGCTGGTCTTCTCCATCAGGCAGCGTTACAACTGTCCATCACATATACATCATCACAGATAGACGCTCATTTCTGCCCATTAATACACTAACATTCAGCATTCATAAACCATTTATAAGGGTAGTCTTATTGTAAAACGGTACCTACATATGTCAGTTCTCTGTCCAGTTGTGCAATTTTGAAACACCGTTTTATATAAATACGTGATGCAATGCATAGAACTGTATTTTATTTTTCCATGATATACATTGTTGTGAACAGATTTTACACACAGAAGGTGCTACATTTTGATCAATTGCACCGTTAATAGAGAAATAAATGTGTTTTGCATTATGTGTCATATATATTATCTTAAAACATATCCAAAATTATTACAAATAAATAGACAGCATTCTGTAAGCAAACTCTTCACATGTTGTTTTTATTAAAACATGTTTGAAGTGTCTGCAAACTTTTGATGGGCATGTGTGATGGTTTCCTGATAAAGTGGGTAGGGGCAAGGCTTCCATCTCAGTCTGCATACCGCTGTGCTTATATAAGTGTATAATTCTCGACAGTAGCCTCGGCAGCTTTTATTACTGAGACCTGTAGTCTTGACTACAACCGCAGCTTTTGTCATGCACTCGTGCTCTCCCTAAACACTGAAAAGAGAGTAAGAGAAAGAGGTAGTACATCAGCGACAGACCGTGTGTGAGCCAGAGGGAGTAATCCACGCTCTTCATCAGAGCCAGGGACTATGGCAACTGACAGCATGGAGCCAAGATCTCCGGAGGCTATTCAGTCTGTTTACTCGCACAACAAGCGTGTGTGTGTGTGTGTGTGTGTGTGTGTGTGTGTGTGTGTGTGTGTGTGTGAGATTGAGTGTGGAATCTCAAACACACATAAAGCCCATTTCCAACTGGCATCAGCCAATTAATTTTCCTTTAGTGCATCAGCGTCCATTAGTGAATACAATTTTTGTTATTAAATATACTTAACATTAGTTTGGGTCGAGAGAGGGGCTCTGTTTATCGTCTCAAGCAATGATCCCTAAAGCAAAATTAATTGGAAATGCAAAATGATTGATTTACTAATCCTTTTAGCTCCAGAATACCTCTGGAAGCAGCGAGAGTAGAAGAATTGAGTGTCAGGAGCTTCATGGACTGGGTTTTCACAGAGGAGCGGCGACGCATCACCATGGATAAGGTCACCATGTGTAATGCCAAGCATCGACTTGAGTGGTGGCACACTGCCACTGGCCTCTGGACAGACCTGGAGGCCCGTTTGAGCAGACAAGGGGGGAAATAAATGACTGTGGGGGAAATATCTTCATCCAGTAATCAGCTGGCTGGCACTAGACCTGACACTAAACACGGATCAAAGAAAAATAGCACTAGCATACAAAAGACTGTATGAAGAGAATGAAATAAAAGGTGAACAGCTTCATTTGTAATGTTTATGAGGGCTGAATTGGTGTAAAATATTGCTTTTGTTCTTTGAACCTATTTATTTTGCATTGTTTTAGGTTGACTTGAAGCTAATGAAGCTAACATCATATGAAATAATTCATGTAGTGAAGTATAATTTTTTTGTAACATTTAACTGTATTTTTTGCTGCGTAGTAAATTTTTTTAAATGAGCTTCAGTTAGTTGTTAGCTACTTTAGTCTTGTAGCTCCAGCGCAAAACTAAAGAACCATCGCCAGACACAAAACATGTCGTGACTGATTGATTACACCGGAGATAAGAAAATGAGAAAAGCTATTCCTTGAGTAGTAGCATCTGGACTTGGCACACTGTGAAATAAAATATTCTTCTTTTTTCAGATTCTCCTCTGTTGCCATGGATGTCTCTCCTCAGGTTTTAATCTACAGCTGCTGGTGATAGGCCAGCCTGCTGCTGATGGCATTTCAGTGTGACTCTGAAGGTTTTTCTCATTTGTGTGTTTACACCTTATTCATCACGCCTGCTCTCCATCTTCTTCCTCTCAGGATGTCTCTTTTGCTGTTATTCATTTGTGTGTCCTCTGACCCCCTGTCAGATAGAAATAGAGTGAGGATGATCTGGTCAGCTGAGACAGCTCTACATACCCCAACTGTTGGTGACGCCTTTTGAATAGCTGCAGGTCTAGCAGCAAATATTAGCATCTACGAAATTGTTCATTCTGTAAAATAAGATTTCCCACTCCAGATATAGATGAGTGGGAAGTTATAAATATAATAAATGTGCAAATATAGCAGCAGCAGTACAGAGAATGTGCAGTATAATAATAAATAGGGGGTATTTACAGAGGCAACTAGAGTGTGAGTTGTTTGTATGAAGCAGAACAGATCGGTGTGCATATATCCATGGTGATCAACCACGTTTTTAGAGCTAATGTAGCGAACAATCACTAGAAGTCCCCAAATCTTTTCTATAAATTCATCCCCAAAACTTCTCTCAACCCACTCACATCACATCCAGCCCTTTATTAAGGTGGGGCAGACATGGGCAAAACTTTCTGTGTAGCTGAATAGTTGTTTTAAAGAAAAGGAACAAAAAACACCTCAGGAGTTGTGGAGCTGTTCTCGAAGACAGACATAAACAAGAATGAACTTGATCCAAGATCAGGCCTCTCTAGCCCTGCTGTTGTCTGAAATGGCTGCCTGTGATTGGAGAGTTTTGTTTATTTTGTTTATACTATGTCCTAAACCACATCGACAAGTCTGCACCACCTTAATGAAGAGCTGCTGGCAAATAACTTCTGGTGCTTCTAAACAAGATTGCCCTTGCAGCTCTGGCCCAAAACTAAAGAAGCTAAATGTGGGCTCAGAACGTGTCTTGGCTGCTTCATCTGTGATCAGCTTCATCTGTGATAAGTGGAGCTATGTATAAATTATTTTTTTTGCAGAACTATTCCATTTATGTGCTATTCAGTTTCGGATGTCATTTCTTGAACATGTTTGGCCTTCCACTTTTACCATGCGTTACTCCCTGCTTTAGTTCTTTCACTTCATTTTTTTATTCCTCATGCAATTATGTACTATTATGTTACCGTAAACATTGCAATTAATGAGTTATTGGAAACACCTCCATTTCCAGGAAGAACGTTTTGAAAACTTGGTGTCCGCAGACTGTTGACAGGCGACTCATGATCCTGCATGTCTAATTGAGATTAATTTAACATCACAAATTTATAGCCTTTGTTTGCTCAGATCCTCCCATGCTGACTGACATATCCGACGCCTCCAGTGCTGATATTAATACCCCACTAGCTGATGATCCTCTAGGCCTCTCCTTTAGGGACAGGCGTGAGTGGCTGTTGTAATAAACCCTTTCATTTATCATTGGGGCAGTGGGGTTTGAATCTAATGAGTTGGCTCGTGCCAGTGTGTGGAGATTGCTGATTAGAATCCTGTAGAAACGCTACGGTAGTTCCAGCACAGCTTCAGTCTGTGAAACCAGATCCTACTGTTCATCACAGAGCTCATTATAGGCAGGAAGAAACCCCGGTGCCTGTCTCTGCTTCTCCCCCCTCCATCCTTTGCTCTGGGATTATCCACTCTGTCATTCAGCACATGCTGTGTGTGTGTGGACTATATTTCTGATCAGTATTCCCCTCTCTTTGCCGCTGGGAGGTGGAGCCGGGTCTCCTGTGTGTTTTCTCTGTTAGGTAGACAGAAATATCATCTCTCTAGAGAAAGAGGACAATCCTCATGTGACAAGCCCCACTTCTTCTGACATGTGCATAGAACACAGTGTTTTTGTGTTTTTTTGGCAATGGGGTGCAGTTTGTTTATCCTGCATCTTCTTCATTCGGTAACATCAAGTGCCAAATCAATGTGTCAGTCATAATCCAGCTACAAACTCCACCTGTTCAGCAGGTTGCATCTCAGTTATTTTCTACCTGCCTCCTTCTTCTCTGGCCTTTCTGTTTACTCATCAGGTAACAAAGCGATCCCACAGGCTAAAATCATTCTGAGCTGACAATTTGACACATTCAGAGTTGTGTATGTTTTGTATTCTAAAGCGTGCTTTCTTGCAAATGTCTAATTTCTAATAAAGGTTTATCTTATGTTATGGTGCAACGGTCAGGTCAGTTCAAGACATCGAAAAGTATCTCCAGAAAGTATCATAACCTTTAATATAAGTTAATGTAAAGAGATTTAAATTTTTTCGAGGCATTACTACTGGGCTGTTCGTCACGAGCATTTGACACAAATCTCCTTCCATACATTATCTGAGCTGATTATCTTTATCCAGGGTTGCATGTGGGTGCTGGAGCTGATCCCAGTGGTCAAAGGTGAAGATACATTCTGGCAATGTTGCCAGTCCATCCCAGGACAGACACAAACACACCCAGGGCTAGTTTATCAATTTAAAATTCACCTGAAGCAGATGTCTTTAGACCGTGTTCTTTGGCCCGGCAGAAACAGACAGACCCCCACTAGCCCCATCTTGTTGTGAGGTGATAAAGCTACCCTCTGTGCCACCATGCTGCCCCAACAGTTCACGCAGCAGCTGTTATTTTAAAATGATACACAAAAGATATCACATGCTGAATTCCCTTTTTTCATGCAAGCGTAATTGGGTTGTTTTGAGCCTCCTGTTTCCTCAATATGACAAACATACACAGTGTAGTGTTTTAGATACACTCTTAAGAGTTCTTTGGAGTGATTCCACTCCATTAGCACGTCTGATTCCAAGAAGAACATTGCAGTGGACGGTTGAGTTAACATTCCTGTGTTTTTCAAACTAATAACAGTCACTTGCTATGTGGGGTCACTTTACGCAAACAATAATTTCACTTCTTTTCCTACATTCTGCTCACGACTTATATTTAAACAACAGAACACAAGAGGGAGTGAATTATAATGCACAAACTACAGTGACAGTGCACAACCGTGAGTGTTCTATTGCTTTAATACAACAGTTCAGCGAAATAAAGGACAAGGTAAAGCAATGTATGTTGTATCAGCTGTGCTTTAATGTTGTTCCTTGAGCCGACCCAGCTTAGCCACAAGCTCCACGAAGCTCCGCTGGACCTCCAGCCCCACTCTCTCCGCCGTGGGAGCCGCCATGGGTCTGCGGGTCCACACACTGTGCAGGTGGGACCCGCTAGACAGGCGCGGGACTCTGACCGAGCGAGTCAGGCAGGATGTCATGTGCACCAGTCACGTTGGCACCGGAAATGAGCGCGTCACAGAGTATATATACAGGAAAAGGGGAACTTCACATTGCTCAGTCATTGAGTCTACTTCTCATCTGGCCATCTCGTCTCCAAGCTCACGTGAGTACTCTCGATTTACTGTGTGCATGAGTGTGAATGCTGATTCCGGTGGGAATCATAACTCTTTAGTAGAGCGTTTGCAGACTAACTGCGTGATTTACCAACCCTCTCGCTTCTATCCGCGCTTGGGTTCACCCGTCACGCTACACAGGACAACTACAAGGCAAGGTACGTTCTCGTTCACCCATTCTCTGTGACAGAATGACTAAGCCCTTTGCAGTGAGCCCAGCGGAATGGTTCGGGCTGGTGGCTATGGTGAAGCAGCAGGCGGAGGAGATTGGGGCTTTGAAGCAAGAAGTTGTCAATCTGCGTCAGCAGGTGGCACCCTTGCACCAGGCTCCATCTCCACCTCCAGCTTAACAATCAGCGCCCCAGCCAGCCGTCTCAACTCCGCCTCCTCCTTCCTCATCTACCACTTCAACTCATCACTATACCACTAAAATGTCACTCCCTGATAAATGGAACGGGATCGAAGGGAAGTGCGATGTTTTTCTAACCACTCTATCTCTTATTTTTGAGTTCCAGCCAGAGAGATACCCATCTGATCGGAGCGGCATCGCACTTCTCGCGGCCCTCCTCACTGGCCAGGCAGCAGAGTGGGCTGCGGCAGTCTTGAAAGCAGACACCATCGCTTGTTACTGCTATGACACATTCACTAAACAACTCAAGGCTGCCTTCCAACATCCTGACAGCGAGGTGGAGGTTGCTTCTCGTCTCTACCATCTGCGGCAGGGAGACCGTCCGGTGAGTAAATACACCGCGGAGTTCCGAATACTCTCCATGCAGACGACCTGGGGAGACTCCGCCCTCCGGACGGCCTATTATGAGGGGCTGGCTGCGCAATTAAAGGATCAGCTCGCCAGACGAGAGATACCAGAAACATTGGAGGGATTGATCCAGATGTGCTTAAGGATCGACCAACGCACCTGCTTTCGTCCGAAGCCAGCTCCTCATACCCTGCTGCCAGCGAGTCCGGCGACACCTCGTCCTCTCGTCCCCAGCTCGACGGAATCTCCGCCTGTGTCAGAGGCCCACTTAGGAGCCGGGTAACCCATGCAGTTAGGGCGCGCCTCCTTGAAGTCAGCGGAGTGGAATCGACGCTACCGTGAGGGCCTCTGTGCCTACTGCGCCTCCCCAGAACATCATTGCGCTATCTGTTCGCTCCGCCCGGGAAACGACCAAGCAGGTAAACGGGGGGAGGTTTTTACCTGGCATCACTCTCAACGCCTCCTGGAGACCGACCGTTTCCCGTTTAACACTTCAAGCCCACCTTCAGATCAGCCACAAACAGGTCAGTGTTACCGTCTTCATCGATTCAGGGGCGGCCGGTAAAAATCACAGCCGTTGACGGTCGGCCCCTTCTCCACAGCCCCATAACACATCGAACCTCACCACTCCAACTCACCATCGGACAACACCAGGAAAAGATCTCCTTTCTCATCACCCGACTCACCTCACCTCCCATCATCCTTGGTCACCCCTGGTTGTTGTCCCATGATCCTCTCATCTCTTGGACCCAGCACAAAATACTCCAGTGGGGTCTGACCTGTCAAGAGCTTTGTCTCACGGCGCCGGCCGAGAGGTGCTCGGGGGAGCCCGAAGTCCTCGATGTCGACATTGACGCTATACCAGACGTCTACCGAGATCTAAGGGAGGTATTCAGCAGAAGTAAAGCTGTCAAATTACCACCTCACTGACCTTATGATCTCGGTATTGAACTCCTCCCAGGGACGATGCCGCCCCCGTGGCCATCTTTACTCCATTTCCAAGGAGGAGCAACGCGCTATGGAAGAGTACATTGCGGAGGGTCTTCGACAGGGGACGCTCCGTCCCTCCTCCTCTCCTGCGGCCGCGGGGTTCTTCTTTGTAAAAAAGAAGGACAGAGGACTACATCCATACGTCGACTATCGGGGACTTAACAAGATCACAGTGAATAACCGTCATCCACTCCCTCTTACCAAAACCGCCTTGGACACTCTCTCTGGTGCTACCATCTTCACTAAGTTGGACTTAAGAAGTGCCTGCAACCTCGTACGCATCAGGGAGGGCGATGAGTGGAAGACAGCCTTCATCACTCCCACCGGTCATTATGAAACGCTGGTTATGCCATTTAGTTTGTGCAACAGTCCGGCAGCCTTTCAACAGTTCATTAATGACGTGCTTCGTGACATGCTGGGTCATTGGGTTTTCGCCAACCTGGACGACATACTCATCTATTCAAGATCTGAAGAGGAGCACACCCAGCATGTCAGGGCTGTCTTGAAGAGGTTGCTGGCCCACCAACTGTTCTGCAAGTTGGAAAAATGCACTTTCCACTAGCGTTCCACTACCTTTCTGGTGTTTGTTATCACTCCTCAGGGGGTAGCCATGGATCCCCAGAAGCTGGATGCTGTGCGGAGTTGGCCTCTACCCACTTCGCTTAAACAGCTCCAGGGGTTTCTGGGGTGTGCAAATTTCTATAGACACTTCATCCGGGGCTTGATTTCGGTTGCAGCACCTCTCACAGCCCTCACAAAACCCTCCAAACAACCTTTCTACCTGACTCCAGAAGCCATCCATGCCTTTCATCACCTTTGTCACGCCTTCACCTCTGCACCTATACTCATCCATCCGGACTCTGCCAAACCATTCGTTGTGGAAGTGGACGCCTCCGATGTGGGCGTAGGAGGCGTTCTATCCCAACGAGGTCCAGACCAGAAACTCCGTGTGGTTTCTTCTCCAGAAAATTCACTCCCAGTCAACAGCGATACGGGGTAGGGGACCGAGAACTGTTGGCCATCAAGTGGGCTCTGGAGTAATGGCGTCACTGGCTCCAAGGCGGCAGTGACCCGTTCATTGTCTGGACCGACCATCAAAATATAATAGGCATCCAGCAGGCGAAACAATTAAATCCTCGCCAGGCGTGTGGGCACTGTTCTTCGAACAGTTTAACTTTACCATCTCCTACCAGCCAGATTCTAAAAACACCAAAGCCGATGACCTCTCTCGACAACACCAGGCAGCTAGTTACCGGCCGGACCCCGTGCCTGTGATACCACCTGAGATGATTGTTTCGCCCCTCCGGTGGGAATTGGAAGATCGGGTCTGCCAGGGGCAGACCTTGGAGCCCCCTCCGGCAGATACTCCACCCGGACGCCTTTACGTACCCAGCAACCTTCGATTAGACACCCTTCAATGGGCTCACTCATCAGCTGTCTCCGACGAGCCTTCTGGTGACCGAAGATGACTAAAGATGTGCAGGAGTACGTAAGGGCTTGTGCGGTGTATGCCAAGGCCAAGACTACGAATCAACCCAGCTCTGGAGAACTACAACCTCTCCCTACTCCTCGTCATCCCTGGTCACACATCGCACTAGACTTCGTCACCGGTCTGCCGGAGTTTGAAGGAAAAAACACCATCCTGACCATCGTGGATCACTTTTCCAAGGCCGTGCACCTGGTGGCCCTCCAAGGGCTCCCCTCAGCCAAAACCACTGCCGAGTTGGTAATAGAGCACGTAGTCCGCTTGCATGGGTTCCCAAGGACATCGTCTCGGACAGAGGGCCCCAGTTCACCACCCGGTTCTGGAAGTCCACCTGCAGTCTGTCATCTGGATATCACCCTCAGACTAACGGTCAGACGGAGCAGACCAACCAACAGCTGGAGCGCTTCCTTAGATGCTTTGTCTCTGATCATCAGCGCTCCTGGGCCAACTACCTTATTTGGGCTGAGTTATCTCACAACCTGCACACCTCCTCCGCCACTGGATTCAGTCCATTTGAAGTCTGCCATGGTTTCCAACCTCTGATGTTCGAACATCAGGATCCGGAGGTTGACGTACCATTGGCCCAACAGTTGGTCTGCAGGTGTCGGCAGATTTGGGAGAGGGCCCATGACACCATCCAGAGGTCCAATCATCACTACATCCAGCAACACCGCCGCCGACACCCTCCAGGACGCTTCTTCCACGTTGGTGACAGGGTATGGCTCTCCACCCAAAACCTTCACCTTCACACCAAATCGAAGAAGTTCACCCCTCGATTCATCGGGCCATACAGGATCACTCACCGGATTAACCCTGTCACCTTCCAGCTCCAGCTGCCTGCCTCTCTTCGGGTTCACCCTGTTTTCCACTCCTCACAGTTGAAGCCCTTCGTCACCTCACCCCTGGTACCTGCTGCTCCGGATCCTCCTCCACCTCGGATCATTGACGGAGGTCCTGCTTATACTGTCCAGCGAATCCTGGACTCGCGACGCCACGGCCGGGGCGCCCAATACTTGGTCGATTGGGAAGGTTATGGCCTGGAGGAACGGTCCTGGGTCCCCAGGTGGTTCATCCTGAACCCTACATCAATTCAGGACTTCCGTCGTAGGGTATACTCTCAACGGGGTACGTCTGGTGGTGGT
>JBBJLS010123933.1:0-17453 GCA_037577275.1 Bryconaethiops microstoma | reverse complement strand
ATTTGCCCATACTAAAATGTGCAGGAGTTGCACTTTAGAAACAGGCATTGAAAAATGACAAGTAACTGTAAAATTTCTTTACTGTAAGAATTGCTTTCCAATAGGTAAAACAAGTAAAACGCGATTTTCCGAGCAAAAAATGCTTTTAGTCTGAGTGAGCGTTGGAAATTTGCTCTTCAGTTGTGCTTAGTGGTCATACTGTGACACTACAGACACAGACAAAAATTTTGAGCATGACACGAATATTAATGTTTTCTGTTTCAGTTTTTACGGTGGCAATTTGCTTTTACTCCAGAATGTTATGAAGGGTGATCAGATGAATTGCAAATAATTGCAAAGTCCCTCTTTGCCATGAAAATGGATTTACATAATCCCCAAAAAAACCCATTTGCACTGCATTTCAGCCATGCCACAAGAGGACCAGAAGACATCATTTCAGTGATCCTCTCATTAACATCCTCTCATGTCCTCAAGTATTGATGAGGACAAGGCTGGAGATCACTCTGTCATGCTGATTGAGTTAGAATAGCAGACTGAATGCTTTAAAATAGCAGAGGGTGGTGCTTGAAACAATTGTTCTTCCTCTGTTAAAAACGGTTACCTGTAAGGAAACACATGTAGTCGTCATTGCTTTGCATAAAAAGGGCTTCACATGCAAGGATATTGCTGCTAGTAAGACTGCACCTAAACCAACTATTTATCACATCAGCAAGAACGTTAAGGAGAGAGGGGCAATTGTTGTGAAGAACGCTTCAAGGCACCCAAGAAAGTCCAGAAAGCGCCAGGACCGTCTCCTAAAGGTGATGCCTAGTGGGTAAAACATTTACCTGTGAACTTAATGGCCACATAGTTGCAGGTTCAAACCCCCCATTTTCTGCCATTGTGTCTTTACTCGGTCTCCGCTGTTGTCATGCAAAGCTCTCAATCTCGACTGTTGTCCGCAAAGGGAAAAATGTGTGTAGGGGGGTGACATGTCCCCCCTCTGCTATACTGATTCCAGTAGGTGTTAGACAAGCCAGTCACCCCACAGGCGAACAAATTGCCTGTGATATAGAATGTTGGCACCCAAAACATGTAGCTCTAAAGGACTACAACTAGTGATAATATTATAATACTAGTATTAAATCATTGCCCAGGTCATTTATGTGATGCGAAACCCCAAGGATGTGTTCACATCATCCTTCCACTATTATGGAATGGCTTCCTACTTGGTGAATCCAGGCACTGTTGACGAGTTCATGGAAAAGTTTCTAAACGGCAATAGTAAGCCTTCACTTCAGTGTCTCCTCACTACCTCTTTTCATGTCTCTAGCATGCTTTCTCACTTCACAGCATGAATGATGTCCTCATCATGTAGTTTAACATATAGGCTCAGTTCTACTTAGTATAACATATGAGCTCAATTCGAATTAACAGTCGTATTTGAATGAGTGTGTGTGTGTCTGCCCTGCAATGAACTGGTGTCCAAGGTGTTTCCCCTTATTATAACTGGGATTGGCTCCAGCACTTCCTGCTCTCTTGGTTAAAGATAAACGGTTTGGATAAGGAATGCATGAATGAATTTGAATAGTATGTCAGAAGGTGACATCTATACAATATGTTTCAGGTTAGATTAATGAAACTAACAAAAAAGAGACTTTTTTGAAATTCCACTCAATTCCATTTACCCTTATTCTTTAAACAGATTTTGTCACTGTTTTGCTTCTTGGATGTATTTGTCAGGGTAATGATAAAACTAGTTGTGTAATTTGACCATTTTCAATGTCCACAGTAATGTTTGGTTCTTGGTTTGATCATGTGAAGGGATGGCTGCATGCTAAAGATCAAGATCACATTTTCTATATTGCTTACGAAGAATTGATACAGGTGAGTACAGACTGTTCACTTCAGTTGTTTTTAAAACAGAGTGATTTATTACTTAGAGGCGTTTGTCTCGGTGCTCTGGGTCGTGAAGGAACATGTCTGTAACTGTTTTACTTCATCATAACTTTTTGTACTGCAGGATTTAAAAGGATCTGTCTGCAGAATTGCCGAGTTTCTGGGAAGATCCCTGAGTCCAGAAGTGGTCCAGAAGATAGCCGACAACTGTGTGTTCCAGAACATGAAGCAGAACAAGATGTCCAACTTTTCTTTGGTTCCAGAAGAGTTCATGGACCAGAAGAAATCTTCATTCCTTAGGAAAGGTAAACCTCCGATAAGGACACACTAAACTCTGAAAGAGCTGATTTCTCTCCTTGCATTTTGCCTGGAGCCAAAATTGCACAAATGTTACAACAACGTTCATGTTTTGTGGTGTTTGACAGGAATTGCAGGTGACTGGAAGAACCTTTTCACGGAGGCCCAAACAGAGAGATTTCACACTGTTTACAAAGAGAAAATGAAAGACGTGAAGTTTAAGTTTGCCTGGGATTAAAGGAATTCTTTATAGCCATAAAGCAGGATATCAGAGCTTTTATGGTGTTATAATGGGGAAGATCTGAGATAACTCCTCAATACAGAATCTCTCCAGATCCACCAGGATCCTGACTCCTCTCTTTTGTGCTGTCTTCTTTACCTTCGGATCACTACAGTTCAGTCTGACACTCTGTGACATGTTCAGGCATGTCGAATTTTTAATAGTCAGTCAACACATTTTTGCTTCATTCCATTTGTGTTGTCTCTAATCTTACTCATGTTGATGAATGACTAAGGGACTTTATCCTGTTTGTCACTTTGTATTCATACCCCAGTGAAACATGAGTCATGACTGCTTAAGAGATCCTGAACACTCAAATGGACTTAAAAATTAAAATATAAATGGCAACATGCTTCAGTTAAATTTTGCTCATATTCACTGCTATGGGTGCCAATAATTGTGATAAACGTCTCTGTCAGAAGCTTATGACAAATAATTTGCCTGCTTGTGGCTTCTTATTATCGGCATTAACAATTAATGATCTACATTAATAGTAAGTGTAGATCATTCTGTTTAGGCCTTAATTGAATAAGGTTTTATGTGGAAAAAATTTGCATAAACCTATTTCAACAAAACGATCACTTTTAACAAATTGTGACCTAAACCAGAGCAGTCAGGTAAAAGACAGTATAAAGACACAGAAAGTCTTGTTTTTAGACATACTCAACTGATTTAGTTCATGCATGTCATTAATGTAGCCATGTGTGATGAAAGGATTTGTTATTCTTTATCAGTAGATGTCATGGTGTATCATAACATGGCAGTGGATGTGTTGTGCTGATACAAGTGCTGGAACGTTTTTTAGCCCACAATAAAACAAACACGCACCCAGAATCTTTGGGGAGTTGTGAAGTGTGAGATTTTAATGAGATTCTGGATTAACATAGGAAAAATGAACCAACTTTAAATTGGTTTCCTGTACTCACCATGCAGTGACAGCCTGTCCCATAAGTGATGGTTTTCTCTAAACATTTTCACTTTAACACAATTTAACTAAGTATTGAATCGGTAATCACAGTTCTGTTTAATGTTATAATCTTTCATGTGTGGTTTATGTGAGAAATAACACAAAATACAAATAAACAACAAATGTCATTTTTTTTCTTTACAGCACTGGCTTCCTTTGTCCTGATTGCTATTCCTCACATTCTTCAGTTTGTTTCTTGTTGCCCAAAGCTTCTATCTGTCCCAAGAACTGTGTGAAGGTGGTTCTGGGGTGACATTTGCTTTCCTTTTCCTTTGTCCATGTCCAAGGCTTCTTGTGGATTCTGGTTGTATGGAAAGTTTTGAATGTTTTTATGATTTTGAAAGTGAATGAACCAAAGTTAAAACAAAGTTGGAGAAAGCTTCATTTGGCATAGATGGCATCCAGCTAAATATCTGTCTGAGAAGTTTTAACTCAAATAAGTTTTGATTGAATACCATGATTGGCCTTTTATACCATGCAGCATCAATCTATGCTTCCAATGCAAATTAGAATCTTAGTGTTGATACTAAAGGCCCTTTTGTCTGGGGCGGTTGCCAACTGCTCACTACCATTTGTATTCTACAACTGATGGCTGGCTGTTGCCCTCCTTAATTAGGTGTTTTTGGCTCCAACTGTACTGGGGAGTTGGAGGCATGAAGCCTTCTTTGTAACTATGATAAAGCTATGAGGTCCAAAAGTTCTCTTATTCTGAGCAATGACTGGTCAGATGTTGCTCTAATTTCTTACAAGAAGCTCTCCATGAATTGGGTTCTGACCACATTTTGCTCCTCTGTGATCTTTATTTTGTCCCTCTTGGTCTCCTGACTGTCCTAAGGATTTCATGAAAAATGATTTGGGGTTCACTGGGTTTAAAGGAATGTGAGGTAAGTCTGATAGGTTCTTGTTTTGTAAAATACATTTATCTTCTAAATCTAAATCTGCAGCAGCTCAGGAGAAAGGCCACCCACAGCGAAGTGACTGTGCCTCAGGTCCTCTTTCCCTTGCTGGTCTGACTCTGGTCAGATTCAGGCTTTGTGAGTCAAAGTTCCACATTTTTGTATTTTACTGTTGAGGTTTTTGTGGTTTTACACACAAACAGCAAATTTTATTTAAAAAAAGAGGTCAAATAAAATATTGAGCAGTAGTTGTAATATATCACATTTGAATCATTAACCATACAGAGAGCAGAGTTGGGGGGAGGGGAAAAGAGTACACACCAAGCAAAGTTCAGGGAGAATCTAGTTTGTGGAGTGCTAACTCTTCCTGCCTCGGAGTCTTTTGTGTTGTTGGAAAATGACAGAAGCGGAGTTATATGATGAATACAAAGGCGTTTATGTCCCTAAACATCTCCACCCTCCCGAAAGTCTGAAGTATTATGAGGACTTCACTTTCCGGCTGGACGACGTGCTTATTGTGACCTACCCCAAGTCTGGTAAGAAAAATAATTGCATAATAAGGGTTGTGAATCTGCAAACAATGCAGTCATTGTGGTTCAGTGTGTTCCCCAAACTGTGTCCACGAAGTTGGAAGCGTGGGATTGTCCAAAATGTCTTGGTATGCTTATAGCATTGCAACTTCACTAGAAGTAAGCGGCCACCTGAATTCAATAATGAAGAGGTGTGTCCCAATACTCTTGTCCATATGGTGTAGTTTTACCCCATAAATAGTAAGGTACTGCAGGATTAGCACAGTAGCTGTTAGTCGCAGTGAGGCTGCTTAACTGCAGCCTGAAACCATTTCAGACACTGCACTTTACTACCTGCTGTAACTGATAAATAAATGTTTTCCTCAACTGAACCACGTTTACCGGGTGAATTTATTAAGTTGTTTTGCTTGCTGTAGGAACGACATGGCTGCAGGAGATCGTGCCCCTGGTCCACAGCAATGGAGATCTCGCCTCGGTTCAGACTGTACCAAACTGGGACAGGGTACCGTGGCTGGAAGAGCACCGAGCACCTGAGCTACATCTGGAACAAAGATCCTCTCCTCGAATCTTTGCCACCCATTATCACCGCTATATGATGAACGAGTCGTATTCCACAGTGAAGCCAAAGGTAACTGGGTTGTTTAGGAGTCGGTTGACCTGCCACGCCTCTCTTTGAACATAGTCCCTGACATACTACCAGGGGCGGACTGGCCCAAAAACCGGTCCTGGCATTTTGGGGTAGAACGGCCCACCACATACAAGTACGCACACCACCCATCTTTGCGCTCCCATGAATGTGTATACCAACAAAGTAGTATTCAATAAATCGTGAACTGACCCAGTCAAAAACGATGTTTATATTCCCAGATATTTATTTTTAATAAATATCTGGGGGAAAAAAGAGGACATTTTGTATGTGTGCGCATGTAGCACACACACAGAGTGAGAGAGAGATTTTAAAAAGTGTGGACGCTTTCATTTCTGTATACCTCATAATACCTACAGAAAAGCTGCTTCTAAACTCCATGTCCCATATGATTGGACCAGCCCCGTGTCGGTAAAGAAAATAAACCAATGGGCCGCAGAGGAGTGTTTCAAGGGCCGACGGTCAGGAAATAAACTCCTGTTTGACTTCTTTTGACGAATGCATTACACTGGCACAGGGACCAAAGCGAAAGGGGCGGTGTTTAAAAAGTTGATTGGAAGAGCCCAGATCGGCCGGTCACACCAATAAATAAACAAATAAATAATCGGTCAACCCAAATATCACGACGGCCCACCAGGAAAATGCCCGACACGCCTTGCATACTATGATTCCATTCAACCATGATAGCATTGCAGTTATTTTAGTCAAAATATTACTGAAAAGGCTAAATTATGGCTGGGAACTTTACATTTAATTTTGTTAAACATGTCGCCAACAGTTTTCTTATCAAATCTCAAACGTTAAAGTTGAGATTATAATTGTGCACAACCATCCCTCAGTTTCACGCAGTTCAAAATTCTATATTCTGTCTGTGTCAGATCTGTCATAGTCAAAAAATTCCTAATGAGAATTAATTGTCCTATCAATAATTACCACCACCAACTCAAAATGACTCCATTTAACCATAATACACTTTATGAAAAAAATTAAAGATAGTTTTCAGGCTACCTTACCGAACCACTATTACTAAGTAATTACTATTACTAAGTAAACTGCAAAATCTATTTTTTACATTCTATTAACTTATTATTGGAAGTTATATATTATGGACACTAACCTTTATAGGTAACAAAAAAACCACACACAATATACCATAGGAAGCGTATTAGTCATCGTATTCAACTCATAGTCATAATGCCAGTAATAATCTTAAATCATTGTCCAGGTCATATACGTGATGCGAAACCCCAAGGATGTGTTCACATCATCTTTCTACTACTATGGAATGGCTTCCTACATGGTGAATCCAGGGACTGTTGATGAGTTCATGGGAAAGTTTCTAAACGGCAAAAGTAAGGTTTCATGTCCACTTCTCACAATTTTAACTTTGTTCTTCATGGAACGAACAAGTGCGTCATATTACTTTGAAATGCTTTCATGCATTTTTACAGCATGAACAATGACCTTATCAAATATTGAACATCAAAGTATGACATATAGGCTCTATATAACTGTATAACTGTCATATAATGTATAAGCAAAATTCTATTAGATTCCATTGGCTTTATTCTTCTTGGATGTACTTGTCAGTGTAATGATAATAGTTGTTTACCCATACCCACATTAATTTGTCCGTTTTCAATGTCCACAGTAATGTTTGGTTCTTGGTTTGACCATGTGAAGGGATGGTTGAATGTTAAAGATCAAGATCACATTTTCTATATTGCTTATGAAGAATTGATACAGGTGAGTAGAGACTGTGAATGTGAGTTTATTTGTCATCCAGTTGTGCTGTTCATGTCAGCTGTTTTTATATCAGAGCGGATTATTGCTTAGAGGCACGATTCTTGCTTATTGTCATGAATTAACATGTCTTTGTCTGTTTTACTTTCTGTACTGCAGGATTTAAAAGGATCTGTCAGCAGCATTGCTGAGTTTCTGGGAGGCTCCCTGAGTCCAGAAGTAGCTAATAAAATAGCAGAGAATTGTGTGTTTAAAAACATGAAGCAGAACAAAATGTCCAACTTTTCTCTGGTTCCAGAAGAGTTCATGAACCAGAAGAAATCGGAATTTCTTAGGAAAGGTAAACCTCCGATCAGAACACGCTAAATCTAAAAGTGTGTTTAGAGTGTTCTCCATTTCTCTTTTTTGCATTTTTCCTTGAGCCAAAAGTGCACTTTCATGTTTTGTGGTGTTTGACAGGAATTGCGGGTGACTGGAGGAACCTTCTCACGGAGGCCCAAACAGAGAGATTCGACACTGTTTACAAAGACAAAATGAAAGATGTGAAATTTACATTTGCATGGGATTAATGGTACAAATGAGTGTTCTCCTCCAAGTGTGTAGAGCTGTCCAATAACATTGCAGTAGCGACAAAACATGTGGTGCTTCACCTTCCCAGGTAGCAGATGGACACGACTACATTGAGGGAGAAAATGGGTAAAGAAATGTTGCATCATCAGGTCGTATATGCTGCTAAACATTGATCTTATTATTTCTTAAATTGTTCACTTTTGCATGACCACAGTCCTCTTTTGTCTGGCTGGCAGGCAAAGTGATCTATGAACTAATCTTCCACCTCAGCAAATTAAGGGTCTGGACTTTGTTGATCTAAAGCCATAGAATGTGTCCTTGAGCACTTTTACTCAGCCATTCCAAGCTGAGCAAGGGTCCACTTATATCACTGAAACAAGTCTTAAATTGCAGGATTCAAGTTTATTGTCCTTGGCTTTCCTGGTGCATTTCACTGTGTCTATAAAATATAGCTTTCTGCAACAGTAACATTTTTGGTATGCTTTTAGTTATATCGACAGACTCTCTGTTGCTCAAAGCAGCAAACACTATTCTTTGTTTAGTGTATTCTACTATTGACCTGAATTGAACTTACTTTCTATGCTGTTGATCCTCCTTATTTTCTGAGTGTAGACTCTTAGTCACAGAAAACACAGGAATCACATTTTTGTTCCTAACATGTAATCAGCCAGATGTATTATTTTGATTTTGGCCAATTTACATGACGATTTTGATATATGACTAAATTTGAATGCTGCAATAAAATGTGATATTACAAAAAAGGGTTGAAATGCCACACGTTGATCCATGTTGTCCGTTTTTTCATAAAATCATTTGCATATACATGGAATTTGAGGCCAAAACCAGCTCGCAGAAGCATCTTAAAATAATATTTTAGACGTTGAGCAATAACTTTCTGTCAGGGAGTTTTTTATAGTCATCAAACTTTCTGGACGTCTGGTTCCTATTATCACCACTGTGAAAGAGTTTGACTCTGCAGGTTTCCCTAGAACAGCATTTTACATCAAACCAGTTACACTATATGGACAAAAGTATTGGGATGCCTGACCATTATACCAACAGTGACTTTAATGACACTACATTCAAATACACAGACTTTAATATGGAGTTGTTCCCTCGTCGCTTCTTCACTCTTCTTGGAAGGCTTTGGTTATGTTGGAGTTTCTCTGAGAATTTGTGTCCATTCATTCTGTAGAGCATTTATGAGGTCAGACACTGATGTTGGATAAGAAGGCCTGACTCTCAATCTCCATTTCAGTTTATCCCAAAGGTGTTGGATGGGGTTGAGGTCAGAGCTCTGTGCGGGCCAGTCAAGTTCTTCCACACCCAACTCCTCCGACCATGTCTTCATGAACCTTGCTTTGTGCGAATAGAACAGGGTCTTCCGCAAACTGTGTCCACAAAGTTGGAAGCATGGTATTGTCCAAAATGTCTTGGTATGCTGAAGCATGAACATTGCGCCCTTCATTGGAAGTAAGGGCCTAGCCTAAAACCTGAAAAAGAGATATGTCACAATATTTTTGTCCATATATGACTTTTTGCACATTTGACTTATTTTAATGTGCAAAAATGATGTAACCCACTTCCTTCTGCTGGGTGGGGGTGATGGGGGTGTAATCGTGTCTCCGGTACATTAGAGGGCGACACTGAGTTTCAGTTCTAGAACGTGTGCTGTGTTTCAAGCAAAACGAAACAAAACAAAACAAGGTCTCTGCCGGAACAGTGCTGGGTCAATTTACAATGAAGTTACACTGAATGAAAGCGAACAAACACAGAAAAATTGACACCTACAGCCGTAGAGCTCTTGAACCCTTCTGCATTAATATACCCGGGCGAAATTATGCTAAAGTTAATCTAGCCTGAGTTTCTGAAGAGAAACAAAACACCCAGGTGGCTGACTTTAGTCACTCTGGCTGGATTTGAGCCCTTAACTCTAAAGAATGGATGTCTAAAAATCAGACAGCAATACTGGGACATCCCCACACTTACGCACACACACACGCAGCAGCAGGAGCAGCAGTCAGGACTTCAGAGGGAGGAAATCATGGTACATGGGAATGCTGTGCACAGACAGCATGACAGTCCAGCTCAGAGATCCACACACACTCGTCCAGCCCGTCCTTCAGTCGGGAGGGGGCTTTCTAACCGTGCAGCAGATTCAGGTACAACACTGCTCTGTCTCTGACCTTCCATCTCCTACACCGGTCTTTCCCCAGCCTCATCCTGGAGGCACAGCTGCCCTGCACACTGTTCTGTCCCTTCTCCTCCAACACCACCCAGCAGCTCATAAAGGGGCTGCTAACGAGGATGGGAGCAGTAAAAACACTGTGCAGAACAGGAGGCCTCCAGGACAACACCCTCTAGCCTGATAATGCTTGTTTGGGTAGCTCCCTATAAAAGATCAGGCAGAAAATCTCATCTGCCTTAAAACCTCAGTCATTCTGTTGACCACTGAACCCCCATCCTTGTTATTCATTAACTACTATGAATGATTCAATAACTATTAAGTAGTCATGAGAGTGAGGACTTTATGTGTGGGCCTATGAATAAGAGTGGTCCAGTTTTCTGTCTTGGTGGTCCCAGGGTCTAAATGAACACCTGACCAGCTTGATAGGCCTATGAATTTGCACATTGCCAGTATATGTTGGAAAAAATGTATGGAGGATTTGTGTAAAGTTACCATTTGTCATACGTGAACACACATCAGCACAAAATTATTTTCTGCATTTAACCCATTCACCAAGTGAAGCAGCGGGCAGCCAGGAACACAGGGCCCGGGGAGCAGTGTGTGGCGATGGTACCTTGCACAAAGGAACATCAGTGGTGCTGCTAGCAGTCTTGGGATGTGAATCCAGGAGCTTTAGATCGCGGAGGCCAACCCCTAACCACTAGGCCACCAGTGGCCCCAGCTGTGTGTTGATGTATGAATCCGAATCCGAATCAGAAAACTTTATTTTTCCTGGAGGAAATTGAAGCAGACTGTTTTGTTTATAAATGCTCTGAAGATATTTTTTCACAAAATAGGTTATAAATATATAAGTAAAAATATATTTGTTATCCATGTCTATTGCAAAAATATTTGTTGCAAATAAATAAAACAAATCTAAAATTACAAACACATTACATTACATTATATTCATTTGGCAGACACTTCTATCGAAAGCGATGGACAATTTGAGGAAACGCTTAAGTTTCGGGACAGTAGGAGAGTACTTAGTGCTGAATGTGTATGTAAGAGTAGTGCAAGAAGAGTGCATTAGGAGAGGAGATGCTCTCTGAACAGATGAGTCTTCAGAAAGTTTTTGAAAGAGAAGAGTCTGGACAGTGCCAGAGCCAAATAAGTTCAAATGGGACAGGTGTACAGATGTTCCCTCATTGGATGAGGGGGTGGGCATTAAGGGCAGCTTTCTTGTGGGCCAGTTTTGCTCGGGCCTCACTTTGGGCAGCCCTGGCTTCAGTAATTTAGCTTGTTTGCTTAGAGCCATAAATGACTCTAGGTAGACTCTAGATGTTACAATAGGTACGCTGAGCGCAGTTTTATTAAAGATTAACCTTTGTTTGAGGATGTAGACTAAGGGTCATTTTCTGTTCACCTGCAACTCGCACTACGTGGCCTAAAGAAACATTTCTAGTAGTTCAAGTTGCAATATTAATAACGTATCTTTTGAATGAGCCAAACTGGCATTTTAAATGAATAATGAAAAAGCAGTTTCCTATGTAGAGGAATATTTGG
Source organism: Bryconaethiops microstoma (assembly GCA_037577275.1). Classification (NCBI taxonomy): domain Eukaryota; kingdom Metazoa; phylum Chordata; class Actinopteri; order Characiformes; family Alestidae; genus Bryconaethiops; species Bryconaethiops microstoma. The sequence continues at coordinate 5,913 of JBBJLS010123933.1, read as the reverse complement.
CACAATGAATTGTGGTCTCACAAACAGCAATCTTCAGTAAAGTTTAACCATTTTGTAGATTCAGTTTTAAGTTAGATCAAGTTGTTTTAAAGTCTTCGCCACATTTAAAAAGGACACAATGAATTTCCACACGAGTGAAATATTTTACATCAACTCACAATGAATGTAATGATGTACGATACCATATTTATGTAGAAATTGTGCCTGGTGATCTAAATCAAATGCATCCGATAACATTTTTTGAGTGCGGCCGGAATTTTGCTTTCCCAGGGCTCACAGTGTAGTTTTTGAAAATGTTCAGGATTCACTAACAAACAAGCTTGGACCCACACAAATTGAATTTACTTGGTTAAAATATGTACAGGACTGTGCAAAATTCTTAGGAAATAAGATTTAAAAAAAATTCCTTGAAAATAAGATTTAAAAACTTTTTAGCTGAGCAGTGAGTGTTGTTTTCACATTAGTATTACTAAATATACTACATAAAACTAAAAGGGATAAATATAAATAACATTATAGAGTGAATAGTGAGTTTGTATACTGTAGATCAGTGTGTTCCTTGTGGAAGTCCAGTATTACTTTCTATCACAAACCTGGTTTGACTCAATCAGTCCTTCATTCATTTAAATCAGGAGCTGCTGATTGAATTTCTCAAACCAAGCAACGGCTGGAGACATCTTGATCTTTTTTTTACTGCTTTCTTGTTTGTTTGCATTTATTCTAATGTTAACTTTGCTGTCAGAAAGACACATTATCACAGTCCTAGAAAAATGTTTTTTAACAGTTTGCGTATGTGCCTAAGACTGTCATGCAGTACTGTACATTTTATTTCCATGTTCATAAATGATCGTTGCTGTCCAAAAATGTGTCCCCAAAGTGATTTACATGAAAAACAATGTAAAGAGTTTTAATTCCAGGTCATTTTTAAGCGTTTCTATTGGTCCGCTCTCGTAATGTAATGGATGGTGTTTGAAAAACATTTTGTTTTTTGACAGCATTGACAAATTACTTAAATACTGTTTCCAAAAGTAAGTAGTTTATGACGTATTTATAATGACATTTTAATTTTCCAGAAATGATGTATACATTTTAATTAAGTCATGAGAAATACCCATTTGACTTAAAAGCTAGTAGATGCTTAAACAGTGATCTAGTATTACTAAAGCATGAGTATGTGGTTTCTTCATATTTTGGATATTTAAGGCCTGCATAGTTTTATATATAGCTTATATCAAAGGGGGCATTAGTTCTGAACCTGCCAGCAGTTCTTCTTTCCGAGGTGTGTAGGTTATGTTAATAATAAGAAAGAAGTCTCCTTAGTTTTCCTTTTAACTCAGGTTGATTTTATAGAGGGTTCTTTGGCCACACCAATTTAAGTATCATGTTTCAGGAATTTGAAGCATTATCTCAGGTCCCAGCTGGTGACTAAACAGCCAGGGCTGCTGCCAGGGGCTGAGTCATGTGACTTCTCTGGCAGAAGCAGATCAGATTACATCAGCTGAGAGCCAGAACAGGAAAGTGAAACTTAAGGTTTACAGAGCTGCCTTTCTTAAATCTCTGTTACCATGGCAATGGGATCCTACTACCCCAATATTAGTCCATGCGGATTTGGTGACATCTAATGAAAAAATGCTGTAGTTACAATTTGAACAGGTTCTCTCTTTCTTTCTCTGTTTCTCTGAAAATGAGAGCTAAGGGCGAGTTCCGACTACTTTCGCATTTTACTTTTTGTTTCCTTTGCACATGATGGGCAGCACAGACCTGATTGGCTGTTTCCACTTGTCAAAGGGAGGAGAATGCTATAAGTCATCACAAAAGCCTGTTTATGCCTCAGTTGTAAGACAGACTTAAGCAACATATAAGAGTGATCTACGGTAAGTCTGCCGTTAAATTCTACTTCAGATGTTACACTGCCTCTACTGTTTAAATGTGCTTGTCTTTATTTACACTGTGGACTTTATTGTTCCGTGGATCATAATTGAGCTTGTTTTTTGTTACATTGATCATGACATGTAGTGAATGCTTAGCCTCCTACACTGTAAGGGTCCAGATGTGCTGGCACACTTTAATTCCTCACTCTCATAACTGCATATTTGTTGACATAATTTACATACTAGTTTCATAATACCTTTTTTAATGGACTGCTTAGTCGAAGCAGTGGTTCTATGTTGAAGCATTTAAATGCATAAATGTTAAATGGCTCTTTTCTATGGCAGAATCCTTGTTTATGTTTAAAGAACCTTTTTAAAAATGGTTCTGTCTATATAGGTACTATTTGACAATAAGATTTTATGAAAAATGGGTTGATGAATGGTTTATAATGAGTTTATTGTTATTATTTATTCATTAATAAGCAGTTGCAGCACAAATAAAAACAGCATCAGTGCACTGTTGTATTTGATGAATATATATATCATACACCTAAGTTCACAAGTTTAGTTCTGATCTGTGGTTTGATAGTATAGATTACTTCAGACTCATTATTTCCCGAGCAACTGTTAATTGTTGCCCCCTTTTATTTTTAAATAATGCTTTTTTAAGATGTATGGCCTATTTTAAAATAAATATTAACATTAATACTCTTATCTAAACTATTTATAAGGGTCTTATAGTGAAATGGAATAGATGGGCAGACAGACAGACAGATAGTAGAACTGTAGTCAAGATCACCTTTGTTGGATCCAAAACAGGTCCGAGACCAGGACTAGTTGAGTCCAAGTTAAGACAGAGTCTCAAAATAAGCGAGACAGAAAAAAAGAAGTCCAGGCCACCTGCGTACTTGTTTATAATGTGTGTGTGATGCTAGAGACACGGTATGTCTTGTATTTTAAGGTGATCACTCTGCTGTATTGTTTGTAATGATCGTTTTGTTAACAGCTGCAGGTGCTTTTGCTTTGTCAGTTAGTTGTTTTGTCATTTCAAATTTTTCTAGTGGAAACACTGTTCGTTAACGGCAGCTGGACTTGTTCGAGACCCACTAGAATATTTGGTGACACCAATGCCGCAATAGAGTTCGAAGTTCAAGTGCAAAAAACCGCAGAGGGTTCTGCTGTTTTGTTAAGAATGATTACCTGAGTACTTTATAGCAATTATTGAATAAGAAGTTACTTATTTTATCAATGTGGACATCCTAAAATAAAAGTAATATTTGGTAAGCTGTGTTCATCTTATGAATACCTATTGCTGATTTATGTGAAGTATTACGTCAAACGCTCTTGTTTTGTTGTGTATTTGAAAATCTTGTTTCACTGCATATTCTGTGGAATGGCAGGACTGTGTGGAGTTTCCTGAATATGCTAGGTGTTCATGGGAGTTGTAGTTCTTGTAATGAAAAAAGCCTGACATTCAAATTCTGCCCTCTTTTGCTTCAACATGCAAGTCTAATGCAATTCTGCTTCTGATATGGCTGATTGTGAACATTTGCAGATAAAGACATGGATAAAATCTGCAAGAACGTCAAACTACTACTGAAACAGCACCCTGAAGGCATCCCTCTCTCAAAGTTGGCTGTATTTTACAGTCAGAGATACCATCGTAACCTGACTTTGGCAGACCTAGGCTTCGATTCCATTTCTGCATTTATTGCCTCTTTGTCTGATGATCTGGTGGTGCAAGATGGAACAGTATTCTACAGGGCGCACTGGCAAAAGAAGCAAGACTCTGAAGACACGGTGGAGCTGATTAAAAGCTGTCCAGAAGGCGTTCTACTTAACAAGCTAGCAGTGACCTTCAGTCAAAGATATAAAAGAAACATCACCCTGTCAGCATTAGGATTCTCTTCAGTGGCTGATTTTATTGAGTCTCTAAACAAGGACTTGCTTGTGAGGGGAAATGTAGTGTACCACAGGAGCCACATTGCACTTAAAGGTAAGACCCTCTTAATGAAGATGCAAACGTTTTATACCAGCCAGCATTTGATTACATCGGTTACTGTTTTCCCCTTGTAGGGTTATAATAAGTGGCATATCTTATACTGCTATTTATGAAATTGTACACTCATAACTTAAATTTGTCATTAAATGAACTTGTTTATGAACTTGTTTATAACATTAGTATGCCAAATAAGTATGGAAGGTTATACAAAAATGCACTGGAACCCATAAGAGCCTAGTTAAGATCCCACACTTAATACAATAGGCCTGTTTGCATTTTCATTTTTTTCTCGTTTCAGCATGGATACTCAGTGTTGTCTTGTGCTTTTCCAGATGCAGACAAGGACAGAATTTCTGGAGAAGTTGTGGATTTGATTAAAGAGCACCCCCAAGGAATCCCCCTCAAGAAGCTAGCTGTATTCTATAGTCAAAAGTACAAAAGAAACCTGATTGTGTCAGAACTTGGTTTCTCCTCAGTCAGCGCTTTCATTGACTCTTTGTCCAATGTTTTGGTAGTGGAAAATGAAAATGTCTTCCACAGGACCTGCCGAGCCACTCCTGGCCCCTCAGCACAACTGGCTAAAACCCTGCCTTCTCTGATGTCTAGTTCTCGTGTGTCATTTGGTGCTAGTCCTGTACTGAAGCAAGATGAGATGACCCATGAGAAGCTACTTGAGAATGTTAAGGAAGTTATCAAAGTCTACCCAGCTGCTGCAACCTCCATTACACAGCTACAGAATGGCTACTTCCTACATTTTGCTTCAAGACTGCCACTGGAGCTGTATATGTCACTATACGACAGTCAAACAAACACACAGAAGGCAACTCCTAGCCGAGCACTGGCTAATACAAAAGTGGAATCAGGAACATCTGCTAGTACGTAAACGATCATGATGTCATTTTCGTTTAACTACATGCCACTCATTGGTTGCAACGGTAGCATTTTTGACTGAACCACTGAGGCTTAATGGGGAATTTGACCAACTTTTCAAAATTTCTGAATAATGAATGGGATTAAATGTAAACAGTCATTCAGATTGATTTGATGTGAAAAGCTATTTCACAGAAGGCTGTCACATTTAACGGTAATGAATACCCTGTCTGCTGTCTGAGACATTGTTTTTTTTATAGTTTTGAGGAGGTTTTCTATTTTTAAAAACATTTTTAACAGATAGGTACCTGCAGGTACTTATCAGGAAAAACACTCTTGTACTATTATCAGTATGTTATCAGTATACTGACTATTATCAGTAAGACAGATGTATTTTCTTTAGTCATTTTGGGCAGCACATAAAATGGCATGATGAAATTTAGATCAATACTACTGTATTTGTTACTGTTTACTGTATTTGTTACTGAAAATACCCATGTCTTTTTTCTGACTTTTTCTGACAAAAAACAGCAAACACAGTTACTAGGACCTCTAGGAGCCAACAGCCTGCAGTGGTGGCCAACGGGCTGGCTGAAGAAGTGGTCCGTTCTAAGACTGGCTCTCCTCTACGTCAGCTCCAGCCTACTGCCGCTGCTGCTCCTTCTCCCTCTCCCTCTCCTTCTCCTTCTCCGGTGGCGTCCTCCAGTGCCTTACTGGAGGACTTTCCAGCTCTTGGCACCAGATTGTCCAGATCAGAGCAGAGGAGGATGAAGGTGAACCGGGAGGGGAGCGGTGCGGTGTTTCACGAGGCCTACAACGCTCAGCTGAGGGAAGTGCATGGAGCCAACGTTCGGGCAGTAGAGATGGTGGAGGAGGAGCAGGAGGAGGAGGAAGGGAGTGTGGGGAGGCGCAGGCGGAAGGTTATGAACCCAGACGACGTGAATAGCCTGGCTGAGGATGCCATCCGAGCCATTGCAGTGGAGGGGGAACATGTCACTGTTGAGAAGGTGTTGTTATAAATATGCAGTAAAGCGCACACACACACACACACACACACACACACACACACACACACATACAGTTCCTGACAAATGTCTTGTCACTTAACCAAGTTGTAGGAACAACAAATAATAACTTGACTTGTAGTTAATCAGTTGGAATCAGAAATGG
>JBBJLS010123922.1:0-17453 GCA_037577275.1 Bryconaethiops microstoma | reverse complement strand
AGAGGCGAGTGAAATGATAATAAAACACAGAGCATAATACAAGGAAGATCTTAATAAGGCATAATACAAAGAAGATCATAATAAGGCAATTTTAACCTAACAGACATCTATGCAGCAGCTTTTTGGCATGGTCGTGATTTTAGTTTTGAGACAGTAATGAGGATTGTGCAATACAAATCAATACAGTAATGGTTTCTCCCACGGTGTGGGATTGGTCTCAATGCTGTGTCTTGATATGCTAATGAGGAATTGTCAGACAAAATATGTATACATTTGCATATTTAAAAAAAAACAATACTCTAGCTTTGGATGATGTTAGAAATATATATTATTTCATTTCAGAGAGATGATTTTACAGAGAAGATTAATTAGTATGAAGGAAACAAGCATATTTGGATATAGTGATGATTTTTAGTGATGTATGTGTGTATACACTTCATTTAAGTTCTTCAACTTTGTAAAATACCTGAGGTAGATGTTAATGTAAACATATTTCTAAGTTTTGTCTTTTTTCGGTTTAAGAGAAGACATGTCATAGATACACTTTATCCAAAATCGTCATTTCTGTTTATAGCGTCTCAATATAAGGAACTAAAATTTCGAAGAGCTTCTAACAGCGCAGTTTAATTTAGCAACCAGTTTAACAACTGTTATTAATTGTCAAATATGTTTAGCTCAAGTAAACAAGAGAAATTGACAAAGCCTCAAATAATATAGACATAACATGCATTTATGTGTATAGACTGTATTTTCAGCCAGCAGTGCCTTGCAAAAATATGCAGCCTCCATTACAGTTTGTCTAGCTTGTTCCAGACAATTTTTTTTTACTGTACATCAGTACAAAATATGTTTTTAAAGTAAAAAATATATTATTTTGCCAGCAGATCTTTAAAAAAATTAAAACCTAAACATGATATGTGCATAAATATTTAACCTCTTCAGACCAGTACTTGGTAGGACCACCTTATGCTGCAATACATTCTTTAAGTCTGTTGGGGTAAGTTTCTACCTACTTTGCAGACTGAGAGGTTTTCGGTCATTCTTTCTGTCAGGTTCTTCAGGTTGGTTGGATGATGTCTGGAAAGCACTTTTCAAACAGTGCCAGATTCTCTATCATCCATTCAATCTTAACAAGATGCTCAGTCTCCACCACCGTTCTTCACAGTTGGCTTTTAAAGAGGTTGAACAGACACAGTGAAAAGCAACTGTATTAATACATTTGATTTTAAATGTTCTTCTGTTGTGTGTGTGTGTGTGTAGATGAGTTGGAAAGTTTTGTGTGCAGAACACCCCACTCTGAAACCAGTCCAACTTCACAGAATCCTCACACAATACCAGCTTATTGCTGAGGTGGGTCACCTCCCAATGTGGCAACCAAGCAGCGAAGATGAAGCCTATATCTACAGAACAGGTGAGTGTGTGTACAAAATAGGTGTGGAATTAATATTTTCAATAATAATCAATAATTAAAGTGTGTTATGTGAGTGTATTTCTGTAAATGGACATTACCCATCAGCAGTGAGGGGACTGTACCTTGGGAATAATGCCAAAGCCCACAGAATGTATGCCCTTTGAATGTCAGACCTTAATTTCACTCAAACCACTCAGGCATTTAAAGCACATATAGGCCAGGAAAGCTCTAATATGTGTGTTTACCAGTAGTTTGAGACCTTTTTAAAAAAAAAAAAATCTGCTTTTCATGACAAGGAAGATACTTTAAAGAATATTAAATTGAGCGTTGCAGCCAGATAGTCCGCAAACTGGTGTGTGTTAAAGAAATGCATTGTGTGTGTTACAGTGGATCTGTTGGAAAGCTTCGAGAATCACCCTCCAATTGTGTTACCTAGTGCTGGCTTTAAGGTGGACCTGGAGAGTGATAGTGTGGAGGACAGTATCTACAGGCAGCTCCTTTACATCAGACACTTCTTGTGGGGTCTCCGCACCAAGACACACCCAGCCAATGGCATCGCAGAAAGACAGGAAACACAGGTGTGTTTCTTGTACGAATGTAAACATACTGTAGGATGCTTAAATTGCCTTTCACAGCTGCTGTCTGTGGGAGTTTGCGAACACTTCTGTTTTATAATTTAATTATCAAAAATGCCTAAAAGAGATGTTTCTAAGAAGGTTAGACAGGAGATGAACCACTTGCATAAAGAAGGGGGAGGTTAAAGGAAAACAAGTGGAATAAAACAGCCGTTTTAACCTGGTAGACCACCAAAACTGTCCACCTCAGATAAACAACATCTAAGGTCTTGGCCTGTTTCTGGGCCTGCGGCAAGACACCTCCCAGCCAGCAGAGGGAGACAGATAGCCTAGCCCACCTCTGTAGAGGTTACTACACCTAGTGAGAGGAGGAATGGGGAGAGCAAGGTCCAGCTCTGGCTAGGCTGCTATATCCCTCCGGCACCATAAAGCCAGGGTGTAGGCAACCTACAACACCTGCTTAAGGCAAGTGGAGTAGTTCCTTCTCGCTGAGTCAAGGCCAGGTAAAAGGTGTCTCTCAGGTTCTTTTGGTTTTTTGCATTCGGGCAGCTCTGTTACCTTGCTACAGCATGCAGCATAAGTATATTAAGAAAAATAAGAAAGAAGATAGTTACATCCTAGTGGATACTAGCAAAAATTCCAGTGAGCTGCACCATTACACAACACTTTGAGAGAAAACAAGCTCCACTCTGGCTTCAGACCTGAGAGAATACACAGGTGGTTATACCCACAGTGAGAAGACAGCTGAACACTGTGGGTCTGAAAGGATGTGTAACTGTTCAAGAAGCCATTACTAAGGAAAGGAAACAGACAGAAAAGAAGAACATCTGCTCTAGAACACCTGAACTGGACTTCTGGATTGTATAGGAAGGTTTAAGGACTGATTAGCGTAGATCTGCTCAGTGTTAGGACAGGAGGCATATGTATATTTACATCACTAGGTGGGATGAGAAACTGGTGCTGGGAAATTTACACTAGAACACACAAAATGGAGACCTGAGGTGTGAAGGAAGGTTTTATGGGCTGATGGGAATACATCTGTAATTGGCATTAACTTGGATGGTGAGAAACTGAAAACACTGAAAAACAGTCTCTTGAAAAGAATGGAGGTTGTAATAAAAATAAAATGAATCTGATGTTTTTAGCTGTTTAGGATTTAGTGTAATTTTCTTTTAAAATAATTTTTACTGAAAATTAAATAAATGAAAAGGTGGTCTCTGACACAGCAGTGTACACTGATTTTTTTTTACGCATTCAGTGTTAGTGATACTGCATCAGGTCACACATCTTAAACATTTGGTCTGGTCCTGTTTCTTATGTTAAAATTTGTTTGTTGAGTTTGTAGGGTTTTCAGTGGACAAGCAAAACCAATTCTGAGGTTCAGTTCAAACCAAATTGGTAGACATGAGAGTCACACTTAATCCGATTAAAGGATTAGCTTTGTAATTAAGCACCTCACTGCTGGCCGGATTACGGCCACTGTGTGTGTATCTTAATCCTTCGCAGAAGAACACTCCAAATTTCTGCAATACAGAAGCGTTGTTAGGAGATTATTCTAAAACGTGTCCTTGTTTGTTTAGTGTTTGCCGAGGTAAATCTCAGGTGATTTTGGCAGCAAAATGTCACCGAACAAATTCTCATAATAGTGACAGGCCCAACTAAACCCTAACCCTACTCTAACATGTATATATTTGCAAAACCAACAAACACAAAAGCACTAAACACTTACTACAAGATCAGTACAATATGTTATTGTACTTGGTATTTGGTATCTGTAAGATATGTGCACATTGTTATATTTGTCATTTGAAGTATAATAAATACAGTTATGGGTTTTTTATTCTTGGCCCTCAGTACGTAATATACAACTACAATGGGACTAAAACAATGGGGTGATTTGGCACTCAGTAACATTTGGCACTCAGTAGCAAATATACAGTGAGACTGAAACCAGATGTTCTTGGATGGGAGAATTTGTTAATAAGGTGGTATTCTACCAGTTTGTTCAACAACACCCCCTCAGCCCCCAAATAGAAAAGTGCAGAATAGTATGGTATTATGCTGGTACATGGCAACTTTTTTATGTTATATTATTTATTATATAGTAATAAACACCAAGTTGGCTAAATTTATGCATTTTTGAGTTATCCAATACCAGCGGTTTTCAGACCTTTTTTAATTACATTTGAGTATCTGGACATCAATATATAGGACATCTTGCCATTTAGCAAACTTCTGCTTTTTTGAGTTATGCTTCTATTTAAAATAATTTTTTTCTCCATCGGTATCAATGAAACAGCCTTGAAAGTGATAACTTGAAAGAGTAATTGAGTGAAAAATGACATGTACACAATTTATCACTGTCTAGATGTACATGAGACAAGTTGCATGTTCAAATTGTGCCTCTTTATCTTAGAACTGGAGCTGCAAGGTTAACGTTAACAAACATCAGCATTCACTGAAATCATTTCCATTCTCAAAACTTCTCCCAACCTTCTCAGACCAACTCGGGATCTTCATTAAGGTGGAACAGACTTGTGGACGTGGTTCAGGACACTGAATGACATTTTTTGTATTAATGGAAAAAATTTGGGTGACTGTTGGGTGAGCTCTAGTGTTTGTTAGCAACATTTGCTCCAAAACTCCAGTTTTTAAAGAAGGAAAATCTATTACACATGACAGTCATGGCTGTATGTTGCCAATGTTTTCCAGCGTGACCATCTTCAGGCCCACAACAGCCCCCGGCCTGCTGCACCCCAACGAGGGGAGGGAGTAGGTGAAGTGCGGGACTGCGCCGGGACCCAGGGGGGAAGAGGAGAGGGGGCAGGAGCAGAGGACAGACCGCCTCACAGCGCTCACTACAGAAATGGGACGTCTGTCCGCCACCCCAGCCAGACCCATGGTCCAGAGTCATCATGCCTGCTAACTCCCCCTAACACACCACTCTACCCTGAGCTCTCACATGCACATGCTGGCTCACAGTCAGCCCCACCTCTTTACCCCGAGAACACACACCCGCGCTCTCACACACAGGCCAATGGGTGTGTGCGCTCCACTCCAGAGCACAAGGTCAATGGGTTCATCAGTAATGACATTGAAGGTTAGTCTCTCTTTCCCTCATTCTTGTGGTTGTGTGTGTGTGTGTGTGTGTGTGTGTGTGTGTGTGTGTGTGTGTGTGTGTGTGTGTGTGGGCGGGGGGGGGTTTCTTTAATTGGGGAAAGTACAGAAAATATTAAAATGCCATATTTGCATGTGCTGTATTGTGGCACATTGCTACATAAATTAATCCAGCTTTGCATAATTTCTTTACAATGCAGTGACTGTTACAACTAGCCCCTCAGTCTGCTAAAGAGCTCATATACTGGAAAACAAAATTGTCACTTTTTTAAAATAATTTTCTGTGTAAACAGCATAAAAAGTTTGCTAATATGTCATTCACTTCCTAGTCCATGTATGAAAACTAAGCTGCAAAAACAGCTTGCTTTGAATCATATTTTTTATGATGTCACAAAAACCGACACATTGTATAATCATTGTTTTTGTGATGTCACTAACACTAACACATGCTTATACTGTATGCATTTAACCGCGTACAGCTTACCTCCATCCATTAATACTAATGTTAAGAGTATCTCAGTCCAGACTGCTATTTAAACAAGGCACCATTCAGCCAATCAAAGGTTTACTCACATATATCAGTCTATAAGGCACAGTAACAAAAACAGCCTGTTTAATTTTAAGATGAAAAGAGGTTGGAAGATAAAAAGAGAGATGAAAAGAGTTATGAATGTTTTGGTACAGAAACATTTTATATGTTGACCTCAGGTTAGAAAAAGTAAGATTTGGGCCCTTTAAGACATCTTGCCTCTTAGTGTGTGAGAAAAGTTTCATGAATTGAGGAATTGCCTACATGTTCCTGTTTGAGGAAGATTTCATGTCCACATGTGTATGTTCTGGCTTCACTTTGGCCTGTGTTTTTGTATTACCACAGCAAAGAGTTTGGGTGTACCATTGTGTGTAAAAGTTTGAACACCCCTGGTCAAATTACATGTTTTGTTGATTATTCATGTTTTTTTTTCCATTTTTAAGATTAAACTCAGCAAATAAATAGAAATTGGTCACACAAATGTGCATAAAACTATCACAGTTAAGTGTTTTTCTCTGTAGAGGATGGAAAATCAACAAAACAGTTCATTTGAAGTGGGGTGGGAGGGATACAGATCATTAGTCCTGTTTGTGTGTGTGTGTGTGTGTGTGTGTGTGTGTGTGTGTGTGTGTGTGTGGTCTACCAGGCCCTCTGGGTGGTTGTGGCTTACCTTTCCCCGTCCCTCCGTCCCATACCCTGGGTCCCAACTCTGATGCTATCTGTTCCGTCTTTGTAGTCGACCTGGACAAAGGACCTTACGGCCTTGGCATGGGACTTATCGATGGACTTGTGAGTTTTGACGAATGCTATAATATATAAACACTAGTAGTCAAAAATGATTGGCCCTGTTCTCCCTGATGTGTATATACCCTCAAAGACCCTTCAAACTAAACCTTGAACATAAATTACACTGCATCACTCAAGCATACAAACAAGCGTGCCTAAAACATTGCATAGCCTCCAGTATTACCTTTAGCAATCAACAGCTAATGTATTTAAATTGAACATGAAAATAAAATAGCTTTTAATAGCTTTTAAAATTATACTAGTCGTAATATGTACAGTAAAGGCATGCAAGATATATTGAAAATGAAGGTACTCCTGCTGTTCTGTGAATCCTGTCTTTTTGGCTTTGACACCTACTTCATATGAGGTTATTTGGTCAGTGTTGCAGTAAGCTCCTCCACCAATCAAATGTTAGCTGTGTTAAAATTTTTTGTCAAGGGCGAGGTCGGTGATAGACAAGACAAAACAAAATATTTGTCGACTGGGGTGGGAGGGGTAAAGTGGGCGGATCTTGTTGACAGATTGAGCATGTTTTTAAGTGAAGCTGCCCAATGCTCATTTCAATTGTTCGTGTCATTTTAACAAAAAAATGTGCTATTAAGGCTTTTGTGGGGCCTCAAGTGTCAATGAGGAGGTCTTGGACCCCCGGCATCCATGTATTTTGCAGCCTGAATGTGTGGCATTTTTCTTAAAGAAGAACATTTTATTAAAAGTAGATAGCAAAATATCCCTCATACATCATATTAAAGGCCCATATCACCCATCCATTATGTGAACTGCTTATCCTTAACCAGGGCTGTGGGAGTACTGGATCTTCCCAAAAATCCACTGTTGGCACCCAAGCACCAATAGTTACAAAATGTATATAGTTTGCCAACTGTAAGTCCTACAGCCATCCATTTGAATCTGAAGTCTTGGTGTGAAGTCTTGAAGGCTGATTCAGGGTTCATCTGTATTGTCTCTGGTGGTAACATCCTTAAAACCTGACCAAACATTCCACATTTTAACACTCTGTGTACAGCACACCCCTCTGAATTCGCCTGGAATCTACATAAGGACGCTGATCCCTGACGGTCCGGCTGCTTCAGACGGCCGCTTGCATATTGGAGACAGAATCCTGGCTGTAAATGGAACCAGCCTCATTGGAGCTGATTACCAGAGGTTAGCACCATTCATGCATGCAAATGCATCTGTCTCTCGCTTTCTGTCTTTTTTATGTACACAAATAATATATACATTTTAGAGATGTACGATTATGGAAAAAATCTAGGTTCAGAGTGCTTGTAACATAAGACCCTCTGAGCAAAGTTACATCCAAAAGTCATCTTATGGTCTTTTTTGCATGTTGAAAAGACGTCTTCAGAGGAGCTGGAAAGAAAATGTCTTTTTATGACAGTAAAATTGTTTGTACATTTTAAAAATTTGGACAGTATTAAATGACAGCAATGGGAACACTATGCTACAACAGTTATCTGTCTTATCGACATCAAAGAAGGATCAGCTGTTCATATACTGAACTTGATTTTGTCATAAGGACACATAGGCACATGGTCACTGGGGACATGCAAAAATGACCTCCCGTGGTTTAAACTGTAGCCGTTTCAAAATGGTCTAGTTAAAACAGCAAGCACAGAAACAGTTTGACATAATACTCCTGGGATTCTTTGAATGAGTACTGTAATGGCTTTATTGAAATAGTTCACAATTAATTGATTAAGTATTGTGGCCATACTACCTTCATCTCTAGACTGAAAAACAACTGTTTCCAGTGTTTGCTATAACATGGTGAAATGTACCACCACAAGCCCGAACACTCAAAGGTACATGGTGCCTGGGGTAGGAATGAGCATGACAGTTACCCGATATTGATATCGGTATTGGTATATATGTGTCCCTACTAAGAGGAATTTAAAAAATAACATAACCTGTTCTAATAACTGATTTGAAAAAGAAAAACAAAAGTTTCTACAATTTCTACACACCCTTGATGGACAAATGGAAAGGACAGAACTTACTCTCTGTCTCTCTCACGCTCTCTCTCTCTCTCTCTCTCTCTCTCTCTCTTTCTCTCTCTCTCTCTCTCTCTCTCTCTCTCTCTCTCTCCCCCAGTGCTGTCGATTTGATCCGACTGGGTGGTGGACGGCTCCGGTTCCTTGTTGCTAAGTCAGATCCTGAAGTGTCAGAAAAGATCAGTGCGTCTTCCTGCTGAGATGTCGAGGGAGGGAGGAGCTGCAAGTTAAAATTTTCCATCTAGACAAACTGGGTAACTAAAAACCCTGCCCGTGTGTGGATGGTAAAGCATATAAGCACATCATAAGATACTCAGCGACTACTCCTATTGCACTCAGAGGACAACCTTTGCACAGTGAGACTTTTCAACAGCACTTACAGGCTCAGAAACTCAGACAGACATTTGCCTCTTTTGGATCTTGGGGCAGCCTCCCAGAAAAGAGATTTGAAAAAGATGCAAAAGAGATGTTTTTGAAATCGTCGCCATCATATCAAAACTTCAAATTAATTTTTTCAGCAAATTTATTTAAAAATGTTTTTTTACATTTGAAAACACCAGTTGCCCATTATATTGTGTGAACATTTAATTAAGAATGGACTACCAGAAATTGTCAGTTGAAATACAGTCTTGTTATATTAACATACATCAAAGTTAACATTTTTCCATCTCCTGTAATGGTACATTGGGAGGTACAAAGTTTTGCATTGAAAGCGACGATATGCCTATAACAGGGAGTAAAATGGAAATAACGATAGTGTGATTTCACAAAAAATTTTAAAGAACTGTAAAAGAAAGTTTTCTGTATTTTTCCCTATAAGCTTGAAAGCAAAGGTAAAAATTAGGAAAATGAGTGTACGCTAAAACGTGCCGTTAATAACCAGTCTTTTTGACAGCCTTGCTAATAAGACACAATGTATCCTGTTTACAAATCTATTGTACATGTTCGGGGCGAAAAAATAAGCTTTTGCTTGTTTTTGAATGTTCCTCAACAATGAAGTTACCTCTACATGAACTCTACAGCTAAATGAATGGTAAACTGCTTAATGAATAATAAAAAAAACAAAAAAATAAAATAATAATGTACTGCAATGTTCAGTTTAGTTTAAATATTTACAGTCAGCTCCATAATCATTGGCACCTTTGGTAAAAAAACAGGCAAAAAAAATGTCTTAATCTGAAAATATGAAAATCACGTACGGCATAAATATTGGCACCCTGACCTATTTTAAGCAGTCATCCATCAATGACTTCTAGTGTCAATGGGGTATAAATTTAAGGTAATGCTAAATTCCCTCAGTTGTTCATCAACATGGAGAAGAGTAAAGAACACATGAAAGGAGACCAGAGATGGGAATGGAGAATCAGTACTAATCTGAGCCGGTTCTTGACTGGTCAATACTAAAATATGGATTATCTCCTGGACAAGCGGTGTTTGTGTTTGTGTTTATGCAGCATTATGCCGTATTAATGCATTATAACAGCTGGCATTTTAAATCGTTGATGGTGGATTGGATGAGTCTGAGGGACTCTACACATTACAACCCCATATTTGTTGAGCAGAACATTTGTTGGTCACTCCTCCCTCATTATATACACAGGAAACTAAGTAAAAAAATAACTGCTAAATCTTTTCCCAACTTCTCATTGAACATCTTTATTTTTTTGCACCAAATCATGGATAGATGCATCAATAAAAGGTCTATGTCAATAAGCAGTATCATTACCTATCACTGTCATTAAAATGCTAACCATACTCATTTTTAAAGGAGACAAAAATATGTTGATATCTTGTAAATCAGGTAATAAAAATAGACAAATGTTACAAAATGCCAATATCCACTGTTATGAAGTTTAAAACAACTGGAGCTGTAGTGAACCTGCCTTTGTCTCTACAACATAGACTAAACAAATTCTTTTGAAGTCGTGCTAACAGAAAGCCATTTCTTTCATCTGAACTTGAACCATAAGCACCTACACTTTGCTAGATGTTATTGGAACTTTGGCTAGAACTGGGTAGACAGAAATAGAGCTTTTTAGCACCAAACACTTAAGATGGGTTTGGTGTAAAAGGATGATTATATAGAAAAGACCTTATACACCCTGTTAAATATGTTGTAAAATCTGAGATGTTTTGGGGGATGTTGGTCCTCCAAAGACCTTGGGAATCTTGTTAGATGGCATGATGGACTCCATGAAGTAGTAACTGAATTTCTGGCTGCCTGTCAAAACGATAAAATGGTTCAAGGCTGGGAAGTCATCCAAGACATATGTCCAAATCTGCACAAAAATGGTTCTGTGACCATGGCCATCCCAGTCTCCTTTGAAAAGCTTTGAGGTTGGAGCTAAAGAGGATGGTACAAAAGAAAGGACCTTGGAAGCTTTGGGGATATTATTGTGAGATTGATCTAATTACCCGCAAATACATTTTTGTGACTCTTTTAACTTATCTTTAACAAAAGTGCCAGTGATTATCGAGCTGAGTGTATGTTTATTTTCTTTTGGCCATCCTTTGGGTTCGTTGATATCAAAATATTCAGTCTGATCTCTGACTCTAACATATCTATTTTTAATCATCTACTTCTTTCTCAGCACTTCTGTTTTGTCTATGTCTACCTTATAATAGTACATTTTAGATGTTAGTAATAAAATTTCCATTTCCCATTTTCATTTCTATCAAAGTCCCGGTCAGAAATTGTCAAAACAGTGCCATCACTGCCTCTAAAGCAGCAGTGACTTAAAAACTGAGGAAATGTATTGTAGCGGTGGCCCATTGTTAAAAACAAAAACCTGCAGTAGTTAGATGTGATCTAGTATAACAATTCCTGATAGGGACTTTAAACTCCACATGTCTGCTTATACTTGACATGGAGTGTTCATATCATGAATATGAAGATGAAAAAGCTGGCATTTTTATTAACAACTGAAAAAAGAAATCTAAGTTTTAGGATATGCAAAAAAACATTTATTTTTTCCCCATTATTTCATGATTGTATATTGTTTGTGTTGGTATATTTCAGTTGTATTTTTTTCCTGAATTAAACTTGTATTTGGAAGATTTATATGTCAATATACATTAAAAGCAAACTGAACACTGGGGAAAAAAATCAATGCTGTGGTTTCCTAGATTAGAAATGGATCAAAATAAATATGACGGGGGTGATCTATGAGGCTTCCACCAGATCAAGGCGCTAAAAGTCTACAAGGTGGTACTGGGAGTGAAGCTCGATGAAGACCATTGAAAGATCAAGATTCCACTGGCCAAGACATGTTTGGTGTTTGAATTTTTCACTGGAAGCTAATGTTGCTAGCAATCACTAGTTGGCCCTGCAATTGGGAGGTCGTGGGTTGGAATCCCAGGGCTGCTAGGCACCACTGAGGTACCCTTTGGTAAGATACAGTCCACACACACTGCTCTCTGGGTGCTGTGTTCCTGAGTGCCTGGTGCTTCACTTGGTGAATGAGTTACGTTTACATTTACATGTATGTTTACGGCATTTAGCAGACGCGCTCTTATCCAGAGCGACGTACATCAGTGCTTAAGTAGTCTCTGTCTGTTCTTTATACCTGTAAAGCTACACTAAGATCAACACCTGCTTTTAACCAAGTTACTGCTAAGTAAAAAAAAGTCAGAGGTTAATAAACAAATAAGGAAAAACAGTTAAGAGGGTAAGGGCCCGAGGTTTTTCTTAAATATATAGAAAAAGATATATAAGAGATAAACAAGAGGGCTGGTTGCCTAGTGGTGGCCTAGTGGATAGGATACTTGCCTCTGGATCAAGAGGTCATGGGTTCAAATCCTACCTTCAGCACCACCACTGGGTTCCTGAGCAAGACCCTGAACCCCAAGTTGCTCCAGGGAGACTGTCCCCTTTAGTTAGGGAATGGAAGTTGTTTTGGATAAAAGCATCTGCTAAAATGCTGTAAATGGTTAATCAAGGTGCTCCGTGAAGACGTGGGTCTTCAGATGGCACTTGAAAAAAGCGAGGGACTCCGCAGATCTGATTGCAAGAGGGAGTTCGTTCGGCCAAGACTGAAAAGAGTCTTGATGCATGTCATACTCTACAGCAACGGAGGTTCCAGACGAAAAGTGACACGCTGCTTGATCAGTGCTGATAAGTAAGGAGATGCAAGTCCGCACTTGGCCTTGAAGGCAAGTGTTGAGGTTTTGCGAGTGGCCACAGGGAGCCAACTTAATATGAGTGGCCACAGGGAGCCAGTGAAGTTTCTGTAGTAGAGGTGTGCTGTTTGAGAATTTAGGAACATGAAGACTAACCTCACAGCTGCATTCTGAATCAGCTGAAGTGGTCTTGTTACCTTCAGTGGAAGTCCAGCCAGTAGAGAGTTGCAGTAGTCCAGTTTAGAGATGACCAGAGACTAGACAAGTAACTGCGTAGCTTAAGTGGTGAGAAATGGTCGGATTCTTCTGATGTTGTAAAGAAGGTATCTGCATGTCCTGAAGAGGTGGTCAACATGCGACAAGAATGATGGATCATCATCTAGCATGACACCAAGATTTCTTATCTGCTTAAAAGTGGCAGGAAAAGCCATGTGAGGCTACTACATCCCGAAGAGAAGCAGTATATAGATAAAAGAGAAGCGGTCCAAGGACCGAGCCCTGTGGAACATCAGTGGACAATCTTTGTGGGGCAGACCGGGTGTCATGCCATGCTACCTGGTACCTCCAGTCATCAAGGTAGGAGGCAAACCATTGCCAGGCTGTGCCCGATATCTCAAGGCTGGAGAGAGTAGCCAGGAGGATCTGATGGTTATCTGATCTGAAGCCTGTTTTTAAAAAGAAAGATGTCGAGCTGGTTATAAAAATTGGATATGTTAAAGTTACAGAGTGGAATTCAAAAAATGAGATGTTGAGCTGGGAAAGACTGAGAGGCGTAAAACATGATCTATGTGAGAGAAGCAAACTTGTACCCCCTCCTCTGCCTGTAGTGCGAGGAGAGTGAGAGAAGGACATGGCAGAGGATAGAGCAGCTGGAGTAGCGGCGTTCTCTGGTGTGATCCACGTCTCTGTGAGGGCCAGGAAGTGGAATGAGTGGAGAGACACCAGTCCAAAGATAAAGTCAGCTTTCTTGATGCAAGATTGGCAATTCCATAGACCACCATGAACCACTGTAGAAAGCTGTGGAGAAAAAAGCAGCTGAGAGAGGTTAGGGTGATTTCTTCTACGCCGATGCGGAATGTATCTTCTCGGCCTGTAAGGTATGTGAACAGGTATGGGTGTGAGGCACATTTTCTACAGTGGTAACAAAAATTTAAAAAAGACAGAAGAATAGACTAGAGAAGAAATAGATATTTAGTTGAGTGAGGAAGTTAAAAGTATGAGGATCCCTTCCCTGAAAGTGTAAAGAGTGTTTGTAAGCCCCTCCCACCAATTACCTCTGGCCTCCCTAACACCAGGTGAGAATTATCTAGCTGATTGCAATTAAGCTAATGAAGCTAACCCCACTAGACACAAAGGCAGCCAACAAACAAACAAAAAAGCACACCACAAAGAAAGTAGTAATCTAGGACAAAGGAAGTCTAAGTTGACAGCAAACTATGTTGGAGAATGGTGGTGTTTGATGGAAAATGATGGTGGTTGATAGAGAAGGACTGCATATATTGGAAAAAGATGATGGTTGTTGGAGAAGGACTGCATATGTTGGAGAATGATGGTGTTTTTTGAAATATGATGGCGTTTGTTGGAGAATATTTGTGTGAAAATGTCACGCTGGAGCTACGTCCGATAGAGAGAGATGAAGCACAACCGCGGACTTCCATGAAAGGTGGTTTTTTATTGAAAGAAGTTGAGTAGAAATAGGAACTAAGGGTAAGATGAGCAAAGGAAGAGGAGAAAAGAGGTGAACTTGGAAAGCGTTAATGCTCCCGTGACCATAACTGAAAACAAGCTTGGTTTAAATACATAGGAGGGATCATAAGCAACCAATGAGTGCAGGGTTTTAATTATGGCTGACTCTGGTCAGCTGTGAGTAGTTTAGCAGTTCTTAGTCCGTGGTCGCCCTCTAACGGTCACGGACCGGAACCGTGAAAAATTGAACAAAAAATATAAACCAAAACAGGTACACTTCACAAAGTTTCTAAAAGAGAGCCAAATTAATTAGAAGAATGAATGAAGGAAACGGTATGTAACCCTGATCAGTTTCAGTAAAACTGGTGTCTGCATGCAGAGCATGGGCTTACTGATACTCCAGTTTATGGAGGCAAACTCTAGTTCTCACATGTCTGCATGCACAGAACAACAGATTTAATGGTATAAACAAAGAGTAGCACATCTACATACTGAATAAAAAGGAAACGTTTTAAAGTACCATTGAAATTACATGATGAGGATTAACTGAGAATAACAAATAAAGGAAACAGTAGGTATACCTGAGCAGTTACAGTAAGACTGGTGTCTGTATGCAGAGTATGGACTTACTGATATTCCACTAATTTCCATCTTATGGGGGCAAAAGCTAGTTCTCACATGTCTCACTTGTCTTCTGTAATCATTGTTACTGATATTTCTGCTTTAGGGATCTATCTCAACAATACTTTAGAGGCAGTTCTGGTATGCCCGTAACAGAAAACAAATCAATTTACATGGAAAGTTTGAATGTGTTTTTTAAATACTGTGTTTTTTAAAAGTCAGAGTTCTCTGTGGAAATGTATTCATGTTCTTTAGCAAATGCAGCATGTATTCACATTCATATCACTGTTCATTGGCCAGTGTTCTTTATATTATTAAACTTCATTCTTTAAGAAGCGTTTGGAAAAAACAGCACACTTGATAGAGAAATAATTTTAACTATACCTACTACTGATCCTGTAAACATTGATTCGGCACCGCTATGAAATAAAATTTTTACCCCTTCCTGAGCATTCACTGCACAGCGGAGGTCAGCACTAATCAAGACTCAGGCTGCTCATAGATGAAAAATGCAAGTAGGAAAAAAAATCCCATCTCCTTAAGACATATTGACCTGCCTTATCTGAGGGGACGCATTCCTCCCGCAGTCTGTTAGGAGGGACCTGCTGCCTTGAGATATTAAAAAGGAGACGAATGAAAGATTTTGCTTCCTGCCTCAGCTCAGCATTTCCAGCGAAAGGCAAGAGTCTAGTAGAGTCCAGTGTGTGCTGCACATCGCAAAGCATTAAGATCGAGGCTGTGCAAAGTGAAAGGTTGTGACAGCCCATGATCAATAAAGAATGTATTGAGGACAAAGTGAAAGTGAATTGCCCACCTGATAAGAAGGTCAAACTGAGCCTTTACATTCAACAGAAAAGAAGGGAAGGCGTGTCCATCACTACTCTATAAATTTAGTGTATGGTAGGTACAGTAAATGACCAGTCCTGTGATGACCACATAGATTAAGTGACAGACAAAAGAGTCTTGTTATTATGATATTATGTTATTATGATGTTATTATGATTTTCAATTTTTTTCTTCCTTTTCAACAAACTTTGCATCAACAATATCATATAGTTAGACTTCAGCTATCCACATTATTGCAGCCCCACGTGGTTGATATGAAACAAGAGATTTCTGTCCCTAGGTGTAGCTGAAATTTAAATATCACAAGAACTGCTTGAAATAAAATTTTGATATGTTACTTAACCACTTAGCTCCCGTTGTTTATAGCTCCTAGAGTTCCATTTGGCTTACTCAAAAACATGGCTATCAATGACCACTTAAAATAAAAAAGCACCCAATAAAATCGTGTGCAAAGGTTTAAACTTCATGACATTTCAGACCATTCTTTGGATGTACACTGCCTGTTAATCTACTGTATCTTTTTGTACACAGTGGGGGCTACACATTCCAATATTTCAAGAACTACTTAAGGAAAAACTGAATTTTGGTATGTTTATGTAACCATGTGCCAATATCTAACTAAAATGAGCAGATTTACTTACTGGAATGGAGTATTCAGTCAGGGTTTGGTACCCATTTACTACCAAAGGGACACTTCCCATGAAAATATCCTACCCGACTTAACTGCGCATGCGCACAATGCGTCATTTGCTATTTAACCCACGCCCATAAAAATACGCTGCCGTCAAGTGGAGTGTGACCGCGTGTTTGTTGGATTTCGACGAGGAAACGAGGTTAATTTTGTAATACTTTTAATATTTTATATAGCTAGCATTTTATATATAGGTTTTAGTCTCATACATTTTCACCTACTACGTGCATAAGTGGAGTTTCAAAGCATCCGCATGATTTACACTGTTTAAAACTTGGTAATCTATGAAATTAACTTATTAGCTGTTTGATAAATAAATGAAGATTTCATGTTTCGTTTCAGTACACGTTTTTACTCACCAAAAAGTGAAGAATATTTGTACTGATGCGACCATAACACTTGTATTACCGATCTCACAATGTACTGGGACCCTGACCAAAGATCTACACTATATGTGAAACGTAACAAAAACAAAATGTATTAATCAATTAAAACGGAATTTATTTAAATTATTAGTGCTGAAAGTCATGTTGTGAATATGCCGTGAACATTTTTAATATTTATTCTACAGAAATGGAAAATAAATGGGAAGAGGTGCATGTCCTCTTGTGTGAAGGCATATATCCTTCGGATTATGATAAAAGTCAGAGGCAAAACCTCAGAAGGTTTGCTTGCAAATTCAGATTAAGGGGTTAGTATTACATGTTTATGATGCATGATATTTAGATGAATACTGTACATGGTGATATTAAGGATATGTATTATTAAAGTTGTATATTGCTAACAGATGAAGACCTCTGGTTTGGCAATAGGAAGGTTATCAAAACCAAGGAGGAAGCCAGGAGACTTTTTAATGAGTTTCATTCATCCCCAATGGGAGGCCACACAGGCATCCTAAAAACCTGGACAGCCATCTCTACCAGGTTTTACTGGAATGGGATGTCTCTCAACATAAAAAATTGGGTTTGTTTTTTTTTAAAATAATCCAACTGTAAATTTTCTAATAAAGTTGACAAATTCTTTATAATGCAGTTCATGTTTTCAAGGTTTTGGAGTGTGACAG
>JBBJLS010123912.1:0-17453 GCA_037577275.1 Bryconaethiops microstoma | reverse complement strand
CCTTAATGCTAAATCCTAACCTAAAGTAGGATTTAACCAGATCCTCCACATCCATAGTTTCTTGCAATTCTGTGATTTTTCTCGAAATATTTCGACTTTATTATCGTAATATTTCGACTTTTTTCTCGTAACAGTTCGACTTTATTCTCGTAGTTTCGAGTTTATTCTCGAAATATTACGAGTTTAATGTCGTAATCTTAGATTTTTTTAAAAGTGGCACTAAAACGCCGCCGTATTTGACCACCATGTGGCACCATTGCATCAAATATAAATTCCGCCTTCAGTTACCTTATACAGTAAATGGCACGTGAATAAGTAAGTAAAATGCCTTTATGTTTTTTCCCCAAGAATCAAATTTCTGAGGGCTTTGACTAACCGTAGAGCAAATCATCTAAAGAAAGAAAGAAGTCATATATACATTACATGATTTTCATGGAATGTAAAATATTTATCCGGACTTTCCCTGTCAAAAAGCAATCAAACTTTTTTACGAAGCAATATTAATATGCACTACAAGTCAAATGTACTTAAGTAAGCAGTGATTTAAAAAACATTTTAAAGACACTGTGGTAAACACTTTTACATTTTTGTTGACAACAAACCCTTACATTGTTTAACATATCCTTAAACATATATGATTATATTATTCAGAATCAGAATCAAAATCAGAAAACTCAATCAGAATCAAAATCACCATGTTATATACAGAAATGCTGGGTATCAATACTATATATAAGTAACACAGTTAAGTGAAATCTAACGATACAAATGGTAGTTTGGAGTACGTTATTGCACTTAGTAGACATTACTTCTGATCTTAGTAGAGATCAGTAGTAATGTTAAGTAATAACAGTAATATTGACATAAGTAGTAATTATTGCACATGAGATATCGCATATAATATCGCATATAAGTGGTTTAGCACCCATTTAGGAAACGTCACATTAATTACAAAAACATCCTTCCTAGATAACCAAATTTCAAACAATATTGATTTCATATTGGGCAAAACTTTTAACTCACTCACTTACTTGTTGTATTGATCATTGAGACACATCACACGTTAAACAAGAAAGTTTGCAGGACTGTGTAAACTAAAAAAAACCCCTAAAACGTTGTATTGGCTGCTTCTGCTACTTTAGCTTTGTACATTTGCCTGTGATTATAGACGTCAGTATGTTACACACTCTAAAACCACATAATCAGGTCTGTTTGAGACTACTTGATGTAATTTCAGGCAATTGGTATTATACAGTACTTTTTAAACAGTGCTGAGGGGGATAAGCTTGCAATATTTGTTAACTACATTAGTCTCATAGTTCTGGGGCAAGACTAAAGAAGCAGACTGAACATCGAAATGTATTTGCAGCACAGCTACATTTGGGGCTTGTGTAAATTGTGTAAATTGTATAAAAATGTAAGTTTTATTATTTTTTCTTTATTTCACATGTCTAGAATTATTGTGCTATGGTTTCTACATTTCTTTATGTTGTTCCTCTCAGCATTCCAAAATTATTTATACTCTAAGGTTTCTTTTTGTTTTTTTATATTGAGGAAGGATGTGATAAAGGATTTTACAATGCAGAATAGCAGATTAGTCACTTTGTCTGTTCTCCTTTTATTTTGACACCAAGCTTCATGCTTATGCCTGTTATGTAGCTTTAGCTTTGTGTAACAGTGCTGTCGGCCAGTCAGTGGCAGCATTGCACTGTTCATGATATGTCGAGTATTTATATCTGGGTTTGTTAGCCTTATGTTCTGTATACAGTCAATGTAATAAATATAGTTTACTAAACGCCAAAAAGTTAAACAAAAATCTAGCGTATTGCAACTTTTTTGCCTTATGCATTTTATGCCGGTAGTAGGTGACATTTGATCTATTTATTTAAATAACAGGTAGACTT
This sequence comes from Bryconaethiops microstoma, assembly GCA_037577275.1. Classification (NCBI taxonomy): domain Eukaryota; kingdom Metazoa; phylum Chordata; class Actinopteri; order Characiformes; family Alestidae; genus Bryconaethiops; species Bryconaethiops microstoma. The sequence goes on along the minus strand of JBBJLS010123912.1, from coordinate 15,549 downwards.
GGCTGAGCAGTCTGACATCTGGTTTAAATGTTAGTATTATGTAAGTATTGTTTTTTAAACCTCAGATTCAAAAAAACAAAAGACTCTAATGTGTGTAAACTGCACAAGGACCAGCAATTGGCTTTTATTAGTGTGCTTATACAGAAATAGTGTGTTCATACAAGATGCTATAGTATCCTAAAATTAGACAAATGACTAGTGTCATGTCATTTGAGTGAGTTTTTATGCAGTGTAGTTTTGTAGTCAGCAAAACAGCCAATTTAAATTAAAGGCACACCGATATGTGGATTGTGTGCCGATGCTGAAATCCATTTTTTTATGTAGGATGTACCCATTTAGCTCACCACAGGTATTGTTATAATGGAAATCTGATTAGAAAATCATTAGATTGTGGCCATTCCAGAATATAACATAAGGATATTTCATGAAGGTCGAAAGTCTCCAATGGGCGTAATTGGTACTGCGGCACCATTTAAGCCCATATACATTCTAAATTCAAAATATAAAAACAGACCATCATCCAAACCAATTACCCTCAACATCAAAAACAGAACAGATCATGAACAAGGTAAATAGACTATAATTCTATTACATGCTATAATTTTGTTAGTTAGGTGACTTTTCGTTTGTTTATATATAGAGTCCATATTGATGATATAAAAAGGGCTAGCACCCTCTAGGTTAGCCTGGAAGAGAATGAATCTGCGTTCAACAGTTTCAGACTCCTCCAGCAAACGTGGAATTTAAGTATTGTTCTGTGAAGAAACTTGATCAGAAGTTGTTGATGCATTAAGGGCTCACGCAATGTCAACACATTTTATATATTCTCTATTAGAAATGTCTGATCATTTGTTACGCCTATGGCACTTTCTTTCTTCTTGCCAGTATTGACTTTTCTTGTTTTTGTTTGAGATCCAGTTGTTTTTGAGCGTCTTAAACCTGTAATATGCCAGTATCAGCTGAGACCCTCATTCTAGATATAGGCAACTGTTCTAAACATTTTTTACTTGGCCTTCCACTGATGAATGGGCTCTAAATATAGTTGTAAATTAGGTCAGTAAAGTAAAAGAATACAGAAAATTGCTATTATCAGCCCCTGTACACAAGTACAGAGAAAATCGATTAAAGTTCATATTTAGAGGGACTCCTCACTGAAACACATTGAGGTGGGCTTAAACCGAGCATACTGTGTTTAAATGGTTCCACACTGACAAATAGTGAAAAAAGACATTATTTTCTAAAAGGAGGGATGTATTTGTAAAAGCATGCATAGAGTTTAAATATAATGTGGAAGAAGCATTATATTATATTGCCCACATACAGAAATAAGTATTTTCATTCAAAGTTAGCTTGTGGTGGCTCTAGTCATGAATGTTTTTTGCAAAGCTGTACCATTTAAGACCACCTTTAAAAACAAAAAGGTAATTTTGAAAGGCAACCAACTCTCCAAAACATAAACTCTAATCTTATATTTTTTTGCAGACTAATGTAAAATAAATCAGAAAACATTTAGTGTACATACTTGAGGCTTAATTATTTGGCAGTGTATCTCAGTGGTACGACTGCATGCACAGGGCTAGATCAACACTGGCAAATGTGATGGTTGTGCAATAAAAATAATATGGAAGTAATTTCTGGATTGGTTAAAATAATGAGTAGCACAAAGTATTGTTCTATCTTTCTAAAATTTGACTTCAAAGTTGAAAGTGTGCTTAAAGGGCACATGGGTTAATGGATACACTCATCTGACATATCTGTTAATGCCAGTATTGATATTGATTGATTAACATTTATAAAATTAAAAAAATAACTAGAAATGTGTGCATGAAAAAAATAATAAAAATAGACATTTGGATAATCATAAAAATATCTAAATGAATGAATAATAATTCTAATTTATATAGTGCCTTTGTAAAACCTGGGGTCGTATTATAATTTAATCAATTAAGACATACAAGAGCACAAATTCACAGTAGATATGAGTGAAATGAGTGAAAGTTTACTAGTCCAAAGGAGATTTTCACTCACAACAACAGAGATGGCTCTTTGCTCGCTGGTAAACAGTTTCTCAGTCTAAAGGATTTTTTTTCCACTCACAGCTACAGAGCCATCATTACAGAGAAATGTAACATTTGTTTTTGTAAGGTTACAAATGAAAAACATTTATAAAATGCAGACATCTTACCACTGTAGCCCAGCATTCCAAATTTTGTGCTCTTCTAGAGAGTAATAACTATGTCAGCAAACGCTGGTTTGAAATGTTGGTAAAATCTAAAGATTGGTCCAAAGGTGATTGTATTCCAAAAGTACTAATTGCTTGCCAATACCGCCATGATTCCAATCCCCCATGATTCCAACTTGTTTTAGGCAGTTTATGCCAAAATTAAGCAGAGAATTAAACTATTGAGTTATCACATATTTGTTCAAGTTGCATTCTGTTACATAAACTAGTTAATTACAATTTAGCTAAACATGCCAAATTACTCAGTGGTCTGCTGTTTTGGGGGCTAATCCTTGTTATCCTGGTCAAAGATGTAAACATAAATGGGTGCCTGTGTTGAAAACTCTCATGATCTCTAAAGATGACATCTATTTTTTTAATTAAAATTTTGGAAGATATTTGGGGGGGACTAAATGTTAGGGGACTATAAATATAATCTCATTCTCACTGACAGTTTAGTATTCTAGAAACAGTTTCTTGGAATGTTCTGAGAATGTTCTGAGAGTCCTGAGAGTGTGAGTAGAACTATTCTATCAGGTTATATTTTTAAATAGCCAAACAAAGATTTAAAAAAAATTACTTTTAACATTCCATTAACATTTTTATTTTACTTGTTCAGTTCTCACCCGTGTGAGTGTGTTGGCGTTTGAGATTTCAAGCATTTTCATTAGAAACACCTTCCTTGTAGTTCAGCGGGGTGGGAATAAGAAATGAGTGTCTTTTTTTCACACCTGACCTTTACTTTCTGCCATGCATTTAACTGACCAGCACGCATAATCTTTACAGTTTCATAGCACAAGCTTCTCTGCACAAAAGTGGCACGTTGCCACTTGCCCTCAGATTGACTAGGAGAGGTGACTGGCTTTGTCTCTTTCATGGCCCAAGTCAGTCTGGCTTGTGACTTCTTGGCTCTGCATGCTAACTAATGCAGCTCACCTGTGTGCTGATCCAGCACTGTCCCTAAAGACCTAGCTATAGCGGTGACCTCATTAATGGAGGTGTGTTTGCACATCAGTAGGAGCCCGATACGATACCGGAATGTCACATAAATATCACTGATAAAATTTCACATTTATTATTTTCACATTTTCATTTCAATTTATCAATTACTATTATAAAACTGAACATGACAGTATCAATGAAAATGTGAAGGTTTACTGTTCGCCCTGCGATCAGGAAGTTGTGGATTCTATTCCCAAGACTACTAGTGGCACCACTGAGGCTCCCTTGAGCAAGGTACCGCATCCCCCCCCCACTGCTCCCTGGGCACTATGTTCCTGGCTGCCTGCTGCTTCACTTGGTGAATGGGTTAAACGCAGAGGAAGAATTTCATGCTGTTCACACTGTGTACTGTGGTGTGTTCATGTATGAAAGAACTTTCACTTCACTAGACATTAGAGAAATACAAAAATATAATATAAAAATACAAAAATCTTTTTGCTCATTGCAGTTTATTATGCCTTCCGTTCTGTTTCACCTGTCTCTGCCTGTTCTGTTCTGCTTCTGTCTATTCATGCTACGTGTACTCTGTTTATGTTCTGATTGCCGGGAACGGCCCTATTCCACATATTTTTTGTTTTCGTGGCTATTCCATTCTCTGCCATTGTCCTGCCCCCCAATCATTGTAGTCACCTGTGTGTGTGTGTGTTACCCCTCCTTGCCCAGGTGTTCATGTATCTGTATAAATATTTCTGTTTCTGTATTCACTTTGTTGATTCACTGGAACCCCTACCTCCGCTTCCCTAATCTGATATAATATTCACAACGTGTTTCGTTTTATTTTGTATATTCTTTCAGGGGTAGTTTTCAAATAAATGTTGTACGTGCTCCAGCATCCAGTCCTCCATCAACCTACAATACATTACATGCATGACCTTTATCCATGGATGTGACAAGCAAGGATTTTATGTATGTGCACTGCGTGGGTGAGGTAGACAACAAGCAGGCGTCACGCTGGGTAGAGAGGCTACTCCACAGGGCAGCTGCGAGCTACATAGCCAACTGCAGCTGCTCCGTTAGGTAAGCAGGGATGAGCACATTGGCAGCCTGGGAGATTTAGCCACGTCCATTCTGGGAGGAACGGATTCTGCCTATTTCCCTGATACACTGTATAGGGATTGGGACGAAGGTCATGAGGTGACTGAGGAGCGTGTATGGTGTAGTGGGTCTGAGGAGGTTGATAGCAGCCCGGTGGCTGAGGGCTCCCTTAACAGGTGTTGCCAATAGCGTTTTTTGGCACTGCTGAAGGCCAGCCACGAGTGAATCTGGCTGCCTGGCCTTTGCTTCGCTTTATTGATTTGTGTCCTGACAGTTGCTGACAAACCAGCCCTGCTGAACCCAGGCACATGAGTTCCCCTGGTGTCCTGGATGATGCCCCTGAGGTGCTTGAACTGATAGCAACCCCTGGTGTTCAGAAGGACCCAGTGGTTTCAAGGACCAATGATTCTGACAAGAACAAAACATTGTTGGCAGCAGGTGTCCTCACCCTCATTAAGGCCAATAACTCGGTGCTATTTGCACCTGAAATGGCACTGAAGGGCCACAGACTCTCTGGCGAGAGGAGAAGTGGCCGCAGGAGGCCAAGCATGTCGTCTGTGCCCTCAAGTGCTCTGGAGAACCTTTTGCAGTCAACTGCCTTTTCTGCTCCAGAGAGTTTCTTGTCCTTGCTGGCTCCTTCTGGTTCTCTGGAGAACACATCATAGCAGGCTCCCCTGCAGCACTGGAGAGCGCATCATCACTGACTCCCCCAGCAGCTCTGGAGAGTGCATTGTCACCAGTGCCCCCTGCTGTGCTGGAGAGCTGCTCTGCACTGCTGGTGCCACGTGCTTTTCCAGAAAGTTGTTTCAGAGAGTGTCTCTCTGCTGCTGGCAACCCCTGATGCTCTGGGTGGTGCCAGGACTTCTTAATGACTGGCTCCCCAGTCTCTTAGTTCTTTGTTGCTGGCTCCCCAGTCCATCACTGTCCACCCATCATCCTGGTCATTCACCAACCACCTGCTACTTCCCTAGTCCCCTGCAGATGGCCTCCAACTACCCTGGTCTTCCACCGATGGCCTCAGTTTCCTCGTTGCTGGCCTTCTTGTTGCCTGATTACAGAGGAACAGCTGGTCAAGACAAGTAGTCACCTCTGCTGGTGCCTGCACCTACACCGGTCACTGCTATCATCCCTGTCCTGGTTGTAATATCCCAAGCTTCTATCCCTAATGTTGTGCCTACCAATATCCTTTTGCACCCTGTTTTCCTGTCATGTCTTGGTTCCCTGTTGTGTGTCCTGTCCTGTCCAACATCTAATCTATTGTCCTACCTGGTGTCAAGGCCTCTGCCCAGGTTCCTCTCTAGCCTCATGCCCAATTCTCTGTCCAGTCCCTTGTCCAGTCCAGTATGTTTCCAGTCCTATTTCTGCTGTCTATCCCATTGCCACTTCCCATCCTGTCCAGTGCCCTGTCCCCTGCTCAGTCCAGTGCCATGTTTCTCATGTCAGGCCTTTTTTAAATTCCCAATCCATTCGTGTGCCAAGTCTTCTTTTTTGTTTGCAGTCCAGTCCTGTTTCTAGTCCTCTGTTCTGTTCCATGCTCTTTCCTGGGTCCAGTCTAGTGCTCAGCTCCCTTTCTTCCTCTCAGTGCTCAGTCTCCAGTTTCTTCCCCACTGTCTGTCTTGTCACCTTCTCCTGTCCCATCAACACTTCCTGATATGCCTTAGTTTTTTTCTCCAGTCATAAGCCAATGTAGCCCTGCACCTGTACTATGTTCTGTTGAGTTACATCAATGGGTTCCTATCCCAGTCCTTGCACCCTGGCACCCTATACTATGTGAACCTATCCAGTACCTGTAACATCATCTTCCACATCCATGCCTTTATAATGTGTGCATGTCGATTCATCTCGCCACAATACACATTTTCACTGTGTGATGATCCATCTACTGCCCGACTTTGCTTCTTGACATGTTTAACATACGTGTTCTCTTTTGTGTAATAAAGTTTTGAGTGTCATTTGTGAATAGGACTCGGTGTTGTAGTGCTTGACAAAGATTTGCCGAAATAATCCATGTGGTTATATGAGCATTCGATGAATGCCAGTTCTGGATACAGTGTCGTCTGACGGACTGGAGATAATGGGTGTTCAATTGAGGCTTGTGCCCTTGCCCTTCATGCACTAAAATTACTCGAAATTTCATTTAATAATATTATTGATGGTAAAGGGATATGCAAATCCCTTTCAGTGTTAAAAAACATTTAATGTAAACAGTTCAATAATTTACTCACACCTCTGCCTTTCATTATGCATGGTACAAGATTAGGTGAATTTCCAAAACTCACTCAGTCCACTCGCACAGTCGCGGGAGGTACTTACTTACTGGTAGACATACTTACGGGTGGTGGTGGCCTAGTAGGTAGGATACTTGCCTCTGGACCATGAGGTCATGGGTTTGAATCCTACCTTCAGTACCACCACTGGGTTCCTGAGCAAGACCCTTAAACCCCAAGTTGCTCCAGTGAGACTATCCCCTGTAGTTAGGGAATGGAAGTCGCTTTGGATAAATGCTGTAAATGTAGAGAAATGCATAGCTGGATGTATGAATGAGTAGATGGTGCTAAGGGGTTATTGAAAGTATGTTTACAATTTTTATGCAGTTAGCTGTCATTGACTCTATGCTGTGTCATGTACTAGCATATCAATATTAAACTTGTACATAATTTTGTGACATTGAATATCAATTTACTCAAAAATGTTTTCATTATATTTGCCCATACTAAAATGTGCAGGAGTTGCACTTTAGAAACAGGCATTGAAAAATGACAAGTAACTCTAAAATTTCAATAAAAAAAATATTTCCTATAAGAATAGCTTTCCAAAAGTAAAACGCGATTTTCCGAACAAAAAAAAACTTTTGGACTGAGTGAGTTTTGGAAATTTGCTCTTCAATTTCCATATTTACCATACCAACTTTTTCTTATTTGGGGTGGTAGATTGTTTCTGTTTTCAAGTGACATCACTAGCGTATCATGTAGTGTAATGATGTCTTTGAGTACTGAATAATCTAATTATTACTAAAGTAGTTAAGACTTGTAAATGTGGGTGTCAGTAGAGAGAAAGGTCGTCCTAAATATTACCAGTACTGAAAGTTTGTAGAGGAACTTGAAGATGGCACCAGTGATAATGGCTGCTGTTGCTTGGCATCCTCCTCTGCTTTAGTCTTTCCTTGTTTTAATAGTATTATTTTCTGTTTTTCTACCAATATGTAGTGCAATAATCATGTACAACAGACAGACCTTTCTGGACATCTGACAATCTAATGCTACACCATCAAACTTATCTTCTGTTGCATTTTACTTACCTTAATTACCTAGGCTACCTGGGCAGAATTGACCTCGGAGGGGAAAAGGGGGAAAAAAGCTGGCGTCTTACTCAGACTAAGGAACAGACAACACTGCTTCCTAACTTCCTCCTAGTGAATGTTTAGTCCCTGGACAACAAACTGGACGAGCTAACAACCAGACTGGCCTTCCATAAGGACATTATGGACTGCAACGTCTTTGTTTTCACAGAGACATGGCTTGATCCCTTGGGTTCCGTTATAACCTGAGAGCCTCTCCATTCATCACCAGGACAGGACAATGGAGTTGGGCTAGGGTGGTGGAGTTTGTATCATGGTCAATGAACAATGATGTGTGGGTATACAAATTATATCAAAGGGATGCTTTTATCATCCTGAAAGTGAAAGTGACCATTCTGTCATATGTGAACACACCACAACACACAGTTTGAACAGTATGAAATTCTTCCTCTGCATTTAAACCATTCACCAAGAGAAGCAGCGGGCACTAAGGAACACAGCGCCCAGGGAGCAGTGTGTGGGAAGGGGACCTTGCTCAAGTGTACCTCAGAGGTGCTTAGCAGTCTTGGAAATCGAATCCACGACTTCCTGATCACAGGGTGAACACCCTAACCACTAGACTACCAGCGTCCCCTCAAATAATATATCATAATCAAATAATCAAAGCTGTGTTTTTCACCACTGTTCATGTTCTCTCAGACAGTGACACTACTCGGGCAATGGATGAACAGTGCAGAGGACATTATCACTGATTTGCTTGAGGGCTATTTCAAGAGGGAAAGCAAAAAACCAGGAAGGCCTTCAGTGGAGGGGGGAGAAATGCCACAGAGGCTCACTGAGCCCCACTGGCTCTGCACTGCTGATGATCGGCCAGATTGCGCCATTTGTTCTGATCGAACTCGCCCTAAAGGCCACCAGCAGGCAAAGTACAGGTGCAGTCAGTGTGGGGTAGGTCTGTATGCTGTGCCATACTTTGAGAAGTACCATACTCTCAAGAACTATAAACTATGTCACCTGGATAACTAATTGGGCAGATAATTGGTAAAAAAAAAAGGCACATGCATTTTGCTGTCGCATAGATTTACTGCTTTTTTACCGTTTTAGGCTACTACATTTTCTACTGTTTTACTGTTGATTTCCTCTTCCTGATCATTTGGAATGAGGATAAAATGACAAAAAAACAACAACATGAAAATAAGTTCAAACATCAATTCAATATCTACTATTTCCTGAATATAATGAAATTCAAGATGGCTGCCACTTGATGAAATCATAATATGCTAATTAGATGAGTATATTTATACCCCACATAAACTTTGGGTCATGCCCAACATTTTTCTAAATTACAGTAAGTCTCTATCTAAAGTTCTGCAGAGGATGGGCAGATTAGGCCACAGTACATTACCAAGACTAAGCTGCTAGCCATCCAGGACCTGCATCCAACAAGTTCAGCGACAGTTTTTTCCATCAAGCAGCCTGGTAGCTGACCCACTGTTTAACGTTTCCACACATTTCACTCCATAATGCTTAGACCCTTATGACTGACCGCTGTCTACATCGGTGATATCAGCCTCTTTAATTTTTCTCAGGGTCACAGTGTATACCTTCATTTTGTATACCTGTTACATTGCTGTCTGCATTGCTGACATTAGCTACTTTACCTCACCTTGAGCTGTTACTAACAGCACTAACAGAAGCAGGATAAAAGGAGGATCATGACAGTTATTGTGTGAAACGTACTTTTAAAAAACATTAGGCAAACCAGCCATGCTGGCTATGTAGGGTACTTGGCAATTTCCTTTACCTATGTCTCTATGTCTGAGATGGGGTTTACATGTTCCATTACAGTGGAGTGCAAAGAATTGCATTACTTTCCCAACATTCAAATGAGCACACAGTTTTAAAACAGTCCTAGCTGAGGACATTTGGTTTGTTGCTTATGAAGTCTACAGTAAGATGGGCATAAAAGTGTTGTCACAATATTGAGTTACTGTCTATTCTAAAAGCAGTTTCATGGTCTGCCCTGTGGAGGTCTGTTGGAAGAAAATGTTATGCTATATCTTAGTATATAAGAAAGGTTTATATGAAAAGCCCACCAAAATAACAGAATACATTAAAAATGGGAGTTCTAACACTGTTCTGACTTGGTGAATTTCTGTAGAATGACCCATTTCACACCAGTCACATGAAAAACTATTGCAAATAAATTGTGAAAATATCTCTTCAAGCAGTCATACATAATTTCCTGTTTCACTGGGGTATAAAAACGAGGTGACAGATTGTCTTAGTCACTCATTAACAAGAGGAACATTAGAAAATGTACAAAATGAGACAAAAGTGTGAAAACCTTCATACGCAGTATGAAACTACAGATATACAAGTATGAAAATGTCCATATCCCATATATCCCATATCCCATAATGTCAATATATAAAATATTTGTAATTAAACTGCTTGGATGATGATTCATGTTTATTTACTCCCAAGCACAGTGAGGAGGATGTTTAGAGAGGCAAAATAAAATCTCTATTAGTGGGGTCACCAAACTTCCAAATAGAAATTAGATGCCACCTCCATGCTAGCAAACTTTCTAGAAGGTGTTTCAGATCAAAGTCGTTTCTTTCATGTCTATTTTTCTGACAAAGGCTCTGGGTGCCTTGTTAGAATATACAGTAGACCCCAGCGGTTACATTCCAAGAGCACCCGTGAATTGTGAAAAACTGCGAATTTGTGATATGGTAAAAATGCCTATTTTTATAGTTTAAACCCTAAATATGCCCTGAAATATGCTCCCAAAACACTTTAATTTCATATTAAACTCAGCTTAATACATTACCCTTCAAGAAAATGTAAAGGTAACCCCATATCTCTACTGTACAGTTCACACTGAACTGCTATCTCTGGCAGTGCTAGAATGTAAAATACAGATGTTACCCCTATACTGTACTGTAATTCATGCACACGTGTTTTCTTTAGTATGTTCTGTCATTTTCTGTTGTATAAGCGGGGTAAATACAGTAATAATTTAAATTACAGTAATAGGAAAACAGGGCTTTAATAAGAACAAAACAAAAAACACAAGAACACCCAAAGAAACACTCGAGATAGGTGTTGTAATGCAGGAATGCTGGACTGTGTCTGGCAGAGATGAATCACAGGGCAGCAGCCAATATACGGTTGCTTTGTGTCTCTAGACAGTACTAAAAAATGTATACAGTTCTATGTTAGCTGAATTTATGTTAATATTTATCTTGCAAAATTAGTAAATTATATTTTTCTTAATAAATTCGGATTCCGCAAACAATTATTAGTTCGGTTCTAAGAGGAAATGCACAAATGACTGAAGCCGCAAACGCTGACTTTTTGTGGAATTCTGTATGTGTATAAAATATGGCATTATGGGCCCATGAAGTATTAGGACTTTTTAAATGGAAAGTCTGACTGCTTTGTCCAAAAACCTAAAAAAATGGTGTAATGACCACAGAACCAAGTTTTTGACATGGCCAGCACAGTTCTTTGACATAAACCCCACTGAAACCATGTATGCTGAGCTGAAGGGAGTTCAAAAAAGTGGACCTACAGGGTCTGGAGAGATTCTGTATTGAGGAGTGGCCACACTCTGATGTTTGACCTTATAATGTTACCAGAGAACTTATTACTGTATTATTGATGAAGGTTAAATAAAGGTTATAATAATAATAATAATAATAATAATAATAACTTATCTTGATAAAATTATTGAACTTTTATCATCCTGACCACTTGCTTCAAACCATTTTACAAATGTCCCATTAGTTGTCTAAGTAGATCATGGCATGCAGAGCTCACCATCCCCCTTTGAATATAAGCGCATATTAGATTTTGCCTTGAGACAAACGCTTGCATTACTATCAGCTATGAATGGTAATTACTTTTCTGTATCATAAAGGTATATAATATTTAAGTTTAGCACAAGGTTTTTCAAGTTTTTATATGTATAAAACTATATAACTACTTTATAACTACTTTATAATTACCACTTTTTAACTACTTGAGTCCTATGAAGGCCTCTGAACCGAATCTGGTCATGCAATTCGCCTTAGATACTTTTAACATGAACCTTAAAGCAAATTATTTCACTGGCTGTATGCTGAATAAATCCAAGTCTTACTTTTTTCTCCTTTTATGGACTAAACATAACTCTATTTTGAGTGAATTTTGGAACATTTTGCAGAAAGCAGTAGCTCTAGGTTTTTGACCGCTTGGGTGTGAGGAACCATTGGGCAAAGGGTAGCAAAGTTAGTCATTAGGGTTGTGGCCATTTAAACTCTGCAGAGACATCAGATGGTGAGGTGGATGGCTTCCATTACCATAATTTAAACAATGATGAAATTCATTGTCATGCATTTTTTCCTAATTGACTGTTTTGGTGTGGGGTCCCTTGGAGGGGTTTCAGCCCTCACCGGGGGAGGTGGGGGTGGGGGAGTAAGTGGGCATTCAGTTGCACCCAGCAAGAACCTTTTGGGGTTTCTTTGATGGAAAAAGACCATTTGAAGCTTAGAGGCCACAATGATGGCCATTATGGTTCCTCTCTCCCCTTTGGAAATGAGAAGAGAGAAGGCAGTGAGAAGATGTATAGATGATTTAAGCTTAATATTCCAAAAGTACAGTGTGTGGGGTGCTTTTTGTGAGGTGGCAATGAAGGGTGAAAGGGGGTGGCTGGAACCTGCCAGCACATGAAGGGGTTATGCCAATTTGCATAATTAACTGTTGACACAAACTCCCCCTAATGATGGCCCATTCAAGTTGCCGAACTCTGTACAATTAAGTTCCTGGGAAGAAGCACACTCGTGTGTTGCAAAAGTTAAAATGTTGTGTCTGAAAATGACAGGGTCTATTGTTTTCGTTTGAAATTTAGAGAAGAAGCGATGTTTAAAGTATCAAAGTTTAAAGTATTATGCTGTGTTGTAGCGGAAGGTGGCCTTCAGTTTTTAACCCTGGCAAAACGTGCAGTTCAACTGCTTAGCAGGATCAAAGTTTGATTATGCCAGGTTTACACCAAACTGAAACTTTTTTTTCTTTTAATGCAAGACCAAGATTTAAGGTCTTAACTATGGGGTGTTGTTTGTAAAATCATCTTAACAATTGTTACAGTTTGGTACAATTTCTTGCTGCGTAAATGTTAAATGTTAAAATTAAATGTTAAATCTTAAATCTAAATGTTAAATCTTAAATCTAAATGTTAAATATATAGCTAAATGTTGCACTCTAAATGTGGGATTTAAATCTAGCACTTTTACAAACGACGACTCTAAATGTGAGATTTTTGAGCTCTAAATGTTTTGAAGATATGTTAATTGGCCACACCCCATGATTACAATTGGCTGTTACTTAGCAGGGGGCGGGACTATGTGCTGTGATATCCCTCACCAAGATGGAGGATTTACTTTAAATGATCTTAAATCTGAATGTTAACTATGAAAAATATATCTCGGACTCTAAATGTGAAACTTCACAGTTAGAAAGGGCTCAGTGATGCCTTTCCAACTACCCCTCATTTGCCATAATAGCCCCCAGAGATCGGAAGTTATTAGCCGAAAACTGCTCGCATCGCCTGGGTGTCTCAATACTTTTGTCCCCCATGGAACGTGCGGCAGCTTTTCTCCGCAGGGCAACCACCAATCTCTGTCAAACTACAAAGTTAGATAGGGCTCAGTGAGACCTTTCCAACGACCCCTTGTTTGCCATAATAGCCCCAGGAATCGGGGAAAAGCCTCACTGCTTTTTGATTGGTCAATACATCTCGTCATGGCAACAACCAAACTTGGAAAGAGGCCTTTTTTTGCTGGGTAAAAAAAAAGAAAAAAGGAAAATGGAGATACAACTAACAGTTGATGATGTACAAGCACTACTGTCTGTTTGGGCTGAAGATACATTTCAGCAGGAATTTTCAAACCCTGTGAGAAATGTGAAGGTGAACCAGGACAAGTTAGCTGAGTTAGGTTTTCATCACATGGCTAGAGAATCCTGAGAAAAAAAAATCTCAAACAAAACCATAAATAAAAAACGACCACAGTAACAAAAGTGGCACTAACAGAAAACCTGTTTTGACTCCAATGGACGTGGATTAGGGTAACCGGCCATAAATTGTGGGAGAGAACTGCATGTCAGAAACAACATTACCAGGCTGAGATAAACTGGAATATCAAAGAGTGATGCAACTTCTGTACCATCACAGTACAGTTTAGATACAGAACAGTTACTGTAGACCTGTGGAAAAGTGTCTATAGAAGCATCAGAGCTGTCCGTGGTCCTTGTGTTGAATAGTTCTTGAGTTTAGTGATAAGCTTTCTAATTGGTTTATGTATGCGCATGAGTGATGTTTAGTAAACTTGCAGTTAAACATGCTTGTCCCGCATGCTTCATGACATGGTGTCAGAGGAGGGATTTTTGCTCAGTGGATATCGATAAAAGTGAAGTGAAAGTGACCTTTCTGTCATACATGAAAACCACAGCACACAATGAGAACAGCACAAAATTCTTCCTCTGCATTTAACCCACTGACCAAGTGAACCACTAGGCTACCACCTGCCCCCAAAAACTATCGCTAGACACCTGAGTGAGGATGCTCAAATTCTCTCCACCAGAAAGTTTCCAGTTTGAAAGGCCGAGCAAATGGCCGGAGTGGAGGCAGAGATTCGAGCACTACAGAGTGGCCACAAAACTATCATTACAGGATGGTGATGCGCAGGTCAGTACTCTGGTTTACTCCAAGGGGAAGGAGGCAGAGAATGTATTCAGGTTATTTGTGACAACGATGACGACAAGGATAATTATGAAATTGTGACACAGAAGTTTAATGAGCACTTCATTCCCAGAGAAATGCTCTGTCAGAGAGAGGGAGAGACAATGGAGGCATTTGTGAGGGACTCTACGAGCTCTCTGAACACTGTAATTTTGGTGAATTGAAAGACAAATATATCAGGGACAGAATAGTGATCGGATTAAGAGACAAACCCTGTCAGAAAAGCTGCAGTTACAGGGAAAATTGATGTGGGCTAGAGCAATTGATATGGCACATAGCTACAAGCTCATAAAGACTCAAAACTCAAAAGAAACTAGATTAGATGAGGTTACATTCTCCTAAAAAGAAACTAGATTAGATGAGGTTACATTCTCCTACTGAAACCGTGGCAGAGGAAAAAAAACAAAGAAAAGTACAAGGTAATAAAAAAGAGAAAAGGAAACACACAAGATGCAACAGTTCTCATGATAATAAAGAATACTGTCATGCTAAAAAAGCTGAGTGCCACGGAAGTATCATGAAAGTGCAAAAAGATTGGCCATTTTTCTGTAGTTCGCCACACCAAAGCAGTTCAGGTTGTAACATCTTACGAAGATGCTGGGTCAGTGATGTTCCTGGGCTCAGTCCAATGTCAAAGTGCACCTGTTCCACCATGAATGTGTCACACGCACCAGGTCACGTGGCGCCAATCGGCGTCGGAAGTGACGTCCCGGCAGGCGGGGCCCAGGTGGACCAACAGCTCGAGGAGCTGAAACAGGGGGATCAGCCTGTGAGCCGCTACACGGCCGAATTCCGGACCCTCGCGGTGCGTTCCGGCTGGAACGACCCAGCGCTGTCTTCCGCCTACTTCCAAGGACTGGCTCCCCGAGTGAAGGCGGAAGTAGTCCTTCGTGAGCGGCCAGGCACGCTGGAGGGACTTATCGATCTGTGCCTCCGGATCGACCAGAGCCTGGCGTGGAGGACCAAATCAGCCGGGCGCCCCCGCCGTCCGGACCCGGAACCCTCCTTCAGCGCGTCCTATCCCCCGACCCGGTCTGCCCCGCCTCCGGAGGCCCACTCGGGAGCCGGGGAACCCATGCAGATAGGGCGCACTTCCCTGGCTGCGGCGGAGAGGGAGCGGCGGTATCGCGCGGGCCTCTGCGCCTACTGCGCCGCCCCTGACCACCATCGCGCCGTATGCCCTCTCCGTCCGGGAAACGGACAAACCAG
>JBBJLS010123902.1:0-17456 GCA_037577275.1 Bryconaethiops microstoma | reverse complement strand
ACACACACACACACACACACACACACACACACACACACACACACACACACACACACACACACACACAGCCACATGATAGTACTCACATCTCCCTCACACTGTGCAAATGACAAAGATACATGTTAGTGAATACAAGAGGAAGTACAGGGTTGTAGTCTTTAAACATACACAAGGATACATTCACTGCAAAGCCAGAAGCAGAAAATAGCTGCTTGTTCTTTTCACCTGTGCTAGTTAATCTCAAGAGCAGCAATTTGAATGAAAAAAAGGTCACTGTAGTCGGCCATTATAGTGCCAACTTCAGTCATACATGAAACCCTATTGTTCGGAAGCTATCGGATGGGCATTGTTTCCAGATCATTAAAACAATATAACAGATCAGGGTATCATAGGAAATAAGGAGGATAGTGTTTGCACTAAAAATAGAATGAGTCAGGGGCAGACATTTATGACTAAGAGGCATTCAAGAACTCCTTATGCACATTAGCTGGCCAACTTCCTTTGCTATCAAAGGAGTTCCAGGAATGATTTCAGCAGGAAAGAAGTTTGTCCTGAGACTTCCTGAGGCTCTGATGCAACTTCATCACGAGTGCACACTTAACCACATGCTTCCTATAGAGTCCCTTGGTAGTCATTACATGAGATGCTGATTCATCAGGAACTGCTGCGCAACACTGAGAGCTGGCTCCCCGCCATGCATATGTGGCGGAAATGGAAATATGTATTATTAGGGAAGAAGGGGTTTTGGGGGGGATAGAGAATGGGGTTGGATCCAGAAATGGAAGACAGTGTTTACAGGAAGCCCAAGAGGGTCAACAGACAGTGTGACTCACAGCAGCCTTGGCCTCAGCAAGCTTGGCTTTCTTCAATCGTGCTTTGCATGCATCAAGGTCAAGGCGACGGTTCTCCAGCAGCCGTCGCTCTTTCTGTAAAATAGAGACAGAACACACACGTTTTTTCATTATCTGTCCATGTTTGCAGTGAATGACAAATTAAGTGAAAAATCAAGTGGTTAGTGCTAAACAGAGGGACATTATGATTTTCTTAAACTAAATTTACAGCGAATATCTCATTTAACTGTGTGTGCAACAATCCGAAATTCCCAGTCAACTTACTGAGATGGTTCTCCAGTCGCCCTCGAGAAAGTTGCGGAGGGGAGTGAGGAAACTAACAGCCGATGCTTGTAAGAACTCCCTCTCTGCGCCGCCGAGCTTCTTCTGGTACTCCCCTACCGTGATCAAAGTACTGCCTGCAGGGACATGCACATACAACCAGACATGCATAAATTCAGTATGAATACTTATATTGTCACTAAAAGAACTCAGATTCAGGTGCCTTACTAATCAGTAACAGTAGCTTTCCAAAAAAAGTAAAGCTCATTTGTTGGTGTAGAATAACCTATACCAATTAGTCATTAGACATTAAAACCACATTGCTAATATTGCGCAGGTCCCAATCATGCCACCAAAACAGCTCTGACCTGTCGAGGCAAGGACTATACAAGGCCTCTGAAGGTGTACTGTAAATATCTGGCACCAAGACATTAGCAGCTGGTGCTCTAAGTCCTGTTGGTTGCAAGCTGGAAATTCCATAGATCAAAACAGTTTGTCCAGCACATCCCACAAATGCTTGATTGAACTGAGATCTAGGGAATCTGAAGGTCAAGTCAACACCGTGAACTCTTTGTCATGGTTCTCAAACCATTCCTGTACAATTTTTCTAGAGTGCATTATTCTCCTCAATAAGGCCATTGCCAGCATCCACATGAATACCAGGATGCAAGGTTCCACAGCAGAAAACTGTCCAGACCATAACCCTGCCTCCTCTGACTCGCCTTTCTTTACCATGTTGCTATCTCTTCTCAAGGTACGTGACACGCACACGCCTTTCTTGGACCACCTTTAGTAAGGACTGACCACTGTACACTGGGAAGACAATCACAATCTGGAAACTGGTCATATTCACTCAGATTCTTATGCTTGACCATTACTCCTGCTTCTAACACATCAACATCAAAAAGTGACTGTTTGCTTGCTGTTAATATATCCCACCTATAACAGGCACCACTTCTTCTATTTTTGGCTGCTCCAGATTAGGGATTGCCACAGCGGATCAACCGTCTACATTTCCTTCTGTCCTCTTCATCTTCCACTCTCACATCAACTGCCTGCATGTCCTCCCTCACTACTACATAAACCTCCTACTAGACCTTCCTATTCTCCTCTTACCTGTAGCTCCATCCTCAGGGAACACAATCTCACCTCTCTGACTTTTCCTCCAACAGGTCCAACTCGATAACATTAATCAATATTATTTTCGTCTCCTATCAGTGGTTTTGATTTTGGGGCACATCAGTGTAGTACTGAAATGAGTACAAAGCGTGTCATTAATTCATATATAAGAAAAAAAATTTGTAGTCAAGAAATTACAGAAAATAATAATCACACTTCATCACAATGTAGAACAAAGTAAAGTAAAATGGTCCCTTATAGTCACGCATGAACACACCACAGCACAGCACACAGCGTGAACAATGGGAAATTCTTTCTCTGCCTTTAACCCCTCCACTAAGTGAAGCAGTGGGCAGCCACCAATGAGGGGCTCCTGGGGAGCAGTGTGTTAGGGAATTAGGGAGTTCGCCTTAGGATTGGAAAGTCGTAATCAAACATTGCTCATTTATTGTGACTCCACCTCACTTTGCAACTCCTCTGCAGTTGACGGCCTAGTGGTGAGGAAGTTGCCCCGTTATTGGGAGATCGTGGGTCCGAATCCCAGGACTGCTAGTGGCACCACTGAGGTACGCAAGAGCAAGGTACAGTCTCCACACACTGCTCCCAGGGTGCTGCCCACTGCTTCACTAGGTGAATAGGTTAATTGCAGAGAAAGAATTTCACACTGTTTACATTCTGTGCTTTGATGTGGTGTGGGGACGGTACCTCAGGTGTGTCACTAGCAGTCCAGGGAGTGAACCCACGACCTTCTGATCTCAGGGCGAACTCCCTAACCACAGTTATGCCCCAGTTATGAATACAGTTTGGTATTTTTAAAGTGATTATAAAGAAGCATTTTGGACAAAACAACTACAGACTATTACCGTAGTAAAGATATGCACTACCGTCTCTCAAGCTAATCTCTATGTTACATGTTTAGCGTCCAAACAGCCACAGACAACAATCCTGAAAATATTCCCTTCTAATAGAAGGTTTCTGGTAGAGGTTTCTAGATTTGTTAGTGAACATTTACAGGAAACATGTTAGGTATTTTTACATTAAGATGTAAATATTCCTAATTTGCTCCTTCAGACATGAGTTAAAAATCATTCATTTCCAACCGGCTGTTTCATAAATAGGGCTAGCACTCCCATGACCCCCACCTCCACACACTACATTAAAGAAATAACCTCACTTTGACCTTCAGTTGAGTTCCCTAGTAAGATGTTCTGCACTGTATTAATATTAAAACTGAAAAGCTGTGACGTGTGTGTGAATATGCATATCAGGCATCTTCACGATTTAGACCACTCTTCTCCAAGCATGAATTTTTTGTACATACTTAGAGATAAACTGTACACTGCTGTATACTGAAAGTGTACACTGCTACAATGGGTTTCCCCTCCATGTTTGACTGGAATCAGCTGCCATGTCATGTCACAGTATTTGCATAAAATAGACCCACCTTGTTGCCAACATAACGGTCACTTTTCACTTATCTATGTAAATCGCCAACTCTTCTTGCTCATGTGAACATGATATCAAAACACAAAACTGAACATATTTTTACTAAATAAATATGTACTCGCTGCAGCACAGCACTAACTGATCTATCGTTAAAAAAAAAAAAATTAGATTAAAAAAAAAAAAAAAAAAGGAAAAAAGTTAAGGGGATGTCTAACCTGTCTGCCACAAACAGGAAAACCAAAGAAGCTTCTTCAAAGAAAGAAATGTTAGGAGGATTGTGCCTACATACTGTTTTAATGCTGTGCCCCTTCAGAGTTCAATCCAAATTTGTGTGTGAAATTTTTATACAAAACGTATTAGGCTTGATGATCTGCAGCACAAAGATCGCTCATTGGGGCAAATCCCATTGAAATGAAAATTCGCTGTCAAATGCAAATGTGACTGGGCCTTCTGAAACGAATATATTTTTCAATACTCTTATTAGTGTGACTACATCAGCAATTGAACTACTGTTTTTTTCTAAAACTGTACATTTATAGCTGAATTTTTGCCTATAGTTTTTGAGATATTGGCACTATTCCGGACTCCGACACATGCATTATTTCCCCACCACACAGTGCGTGTACAACTTTTCGAAGGAATGACCAGGGCCCAGTATTAGAAGTTTAAATTTGATAATTTTCCCAACACACATGCTGCTAGCTAGCTGATTTCAAAACAAAACATGGCTTCTGTGGGTGATAAATGTCTTCATACTTACTCTTAAGGACAGTAGAGCACTTTAATTGAGCCAGCTATTTATGCTTGACGATAACTTTTTACTCTGCTGTTTCCAGCTGTCTTTTGTGGCCACCCATTTTTCCCACCTGTTTTTGCCCGTAAACATCAGGAAATTAGCTTATGTGAGCTGTGGAGCAATGGAGAGCAACCACACTTTACATTTTCTCATGGAAATTACATTACATTACAATCATTTGGCAGATGCTTTTATCCAAACCGACTAACTACATGAGAACACATTCAAGTTTCAGGACCATGTGAGAACCAGAGGAGAGTATTAAGTGCTAAATGTTTCTTTTTTTATTTTTATTTTTTTTATTATTACATTTTGTTATTTTCTGTGCTATTTAAGCGTGTTTGTTAGTAAAGCTCCTCTCTGACAGGTCCTGTGTTTACAGAGGTGTTAACACGTTGAGATGATTTTTCCATGATTGGATTTTTCATTGACGTGGTTTGCATCTTTTAGCTGTAGATGTCACAAGAGCATACTGATAAATATACCACAGATTTTTGAGTGACTTTCCCTTTAACTATGTAATTTGAGTCTGTTGCCCTACTGGGTAGGAGGGTCATTTTCAGAGCATCTAATTCTCATGATGGAAGAGGATAAGGAAACAGGAAATGTTTGATCTGTTATGTTCAAAAATAATTTTCAAAGGAAATTTGCTTTGAAATAGTTCCACTTACACATGCCATTGCAGGACTCTTACAATAACAAAACATTTAAAGATCTGGAGAGATTTGGAGTTAACACTGTGTAAGGCTATTTCAGCAGACATTTTTTGTGGTTAGATAATTATTGACAACGCTTTGCCATGTGGCCAGAACATTACACTGACCAGTCACAACATTAAAGCCACTGACAGGTGCAGTGAATAACATTGATTATCTTGTTACAGTGGTACCTGTCAAGGAAGGGGATATATCCACTTCATTGCAGCAGTATTCCCCTATTGCAGTGACATCTTTAAACAGGATAATGTGCCCTATCACACTGCAAACATGGTTTAGGACTGGTATGAGGAACATGACAAAGAGGAGTTGACAAGAACTCCAAATTTCTCGGATCTCAATCCGATCAAGCATCTGTGGGATGTGCTGGACAAACAAGCCTGATCCATGGAGTAAGCAAAGTAAGTAAAGTGGCCCTTATAGTCAGGGGTTGACAATTTTTTTTGCTGTAGTACTTAAATGAGTTACCACTTATGTCAACCCCTGCTTATAGTCATGTGTGAACACTCCACAGCACAGCACACAGTGTGAAATTCTTTCTCTGCAATAAACCCATTCACCAAGTGAAGAAGTGGGCTGCCAGCCCCACCCCCCCCCAGGAGCAGTGTGTGAGGGGAACAGTGTGTGAGGACAGTACTTTGCTCATGGGGTACCTTAGTGGTACCACCGGCAGTAATTTGACTTGGACCCACAACCTTCCGATCACAGAGGCAACTCCCTAATCACCAAGCCACCAGCTGTCCTTGTGGAGTCCATGCTTAGACAGGCCGACACAATATTAAGACTAGCTTGCCTCATCATATCTAATCAGTGTTTTCTATTCATTATCAGCAGTAAGGATGTTACAGTACTGCCATTGAACAGTTATTTAACATTCTTACTTTCAGTTGCTATAATTATAATAAAAATATCCTGCATCATCACTCTCCCTCTCACCAGAACTATTCATAATTTTAATGCAGAATCATAACTTTCAGTTTTCTGTAATATCAGTTGTTAAGAGTTCATCACCCCATAAACAAAAACAAGATGCTAATATCAGGTTCAAATACCAAGCTTCCTTTTCTTCACTGCACAGACCTTTGGATTACTGTAGTGTTAGATATAGGGTAGCACGACAGAATGACACAGAATAGGGGCAACTGGTGGCCTAGTGGTTAGGGAGTTGCCCCTAGCATTGGACGGTGGTGGGTTTGTATCCCAGGACAACCAATGGCACCACTTATTGTAAAACAATTTCTTTATTCAGTCTTCGTGTGATGTATTTTACTTTCATTTACTCCTCTGCAGTTGATAGCCTAGAGGTTAGGAAGTTGACCCTGTGATCAGAAGGTTGTGGGTTCAAATCCCAGGAGTGCAAGTGGCACCACTGAGGTACACTTGAGCAAGGTACCGTCCCCCCCACACACTGGCTGCCCACTGCTTCACTTAGTGAATGGGTTAAATACAGAGAAAGAATTTCACATGGTTCATACCGTGTGCTGTGATGGTGTGTTCACATGTGACAAATGAACACTTTACACTTACTCTTACACTTTGTTTACTATGAGAACTATAACTAAAGAAAAACTTTAGTTATAGGCATCACACAGTCACATAAGGAGTAGAAGCTTTTTTCCAAATCAAAGCAAATGAAGCAGGCTTAACAAAGCAAACAAATCTGTCTAGACCTACTAAACACTTTCTAACAAATCTGGCTACAGTATTAGTGTTTGTAATTCAGGGCAAATTTACATGCTGGCAGTTATAAATGGATCTCGGTCTGCTACAGGTTCAACAGGAAAGATTCTGAATGTGTACAGACTTCACTTCCCATGAATCTTGAGTTCGCAAGGATGTAAAGCTGTAAAAGAAAATATAGATTTACACCAAAAGAGCCTCAGAGTTTTTAGTTTTTCACAAAATTATGAGATTTTTAATTCATATATTTTTGGATCAAAATTAATAACTGAATGCAATCACAACAAAAGTAAAATGTTGAGAATAAATTATTCAGGGGGGACATCCTGCTCCAAATACTGAAAGGGACACATCAATCCTGCGAATCTATGCCTTTGTGTAGAGTCAATTTTGATGCAAATATACAACTATTTTAAAATGATTATTCTAAGTAAATACTCATCACCCTTACGGAGTCAAAAGCTGTAAAAGTGCCAACTTGTAGAATAACACAGTGTTGCACACAGTCACTGAGAAAGCTGCCGAGAGATGTATTGTATCAGAGTGACAGTATCCATAATATTCTGTACGCGGTGATAAAAATGAAAAGTATTGAATATATTAACAAAAACACTTGTTGACAAGTGAGTCATTTTTTTCCAATGGTGTCATACAAGGAAATATACCACAATGAAGGTCACCATTACATCTTTACTTTAAAATGGTACAAGTGCACCCTCTACTGCTGACGACTGAGAATGATCTGAGTTTACAGCATCCAGTGTTTGCTTAGTTGGTTTTTCAAGATGAATGCTTTTATTTATTCCGCTATAAAATTTTATGTAAAATTATTCTGATGAGAAATAAAGTGTTGCAAGCAGTTAGCTTTTGGTGCAAATCAGAGTTGCTGGATTGAAACTAAGTTATTTTCTGTGTGAACTGAGGGGCCAGTGATATCTTCATGTCTTTTCAGATACCACTTTCCTCCAAGCAGGTGTTTTTGTTTTACTTCTTTTCTCATTTTTGATATAAGACATAAAACATAAGAGAAAACAACACTTTGTTGTTGGGTATTTTGCAAGTCAGTGAGGCAGCCCTTTCCTCTCAAAGTAGGTGGCACTCGCAATCTTAGGTAACAAACCACCTGGGTAGCTGAAGGCCTGGTGGTTAGGAAGCTGCCCCTGCAATCGGAAGGTCGTGGATTCAAATCCCAGGACTGCCAGTGGCACCACAAAGTACCATGCTCCCCAAGTGCTACATCGGTGGCTGCCCACTGCTTCACATGGTAAATGGGTTAAACGCAGAAAATGAATTTCACACTGTTCACACTGTGTGCTGTGATGGGTTCACACATGACTATAAGGGCCACTTTACTTTACTTAAAACGCACCTGACTCTCTGACGGACAACAGACGTTTGGCTTCAAGACCAGGCCAGTGTGCTCTGGGCTGTAACAGGTCAGTGCGGTCTGGTATGGCTCTATACTTACCATAAGGAGTTCCAGGTCCAAAGTCCTTGGCAGCATCTTGCATGTACTGTCCCAGCAACTCCCCATTGGTGGTTCTGATTGGGATCTTTCTGTCCAGTTTCTCATAGAAGAACTCCTCAATGCGAGCACCTGAGTGGACACTCGGATTAGGAGGGCAAATATCTTAAGGTCATCTCATGTTCTCCCTCCCTAAATGAACTGAAAACTGTTTTTTTGAGTTGGACTAACTCTCATTTAACTAGGCATATGAAACGCAAATCATTTTATGGACTGATAAAAGTTTACTCTCAAAAACTAATAGAATCCCTCCCATTACTAACTTTCTACTCATGATTTTAAAAATGCCCCACTTGGGGTGTAACAAAACTTCTTAAGGAGACATATCTGGAACTCCCCTCTAAAAAATAAGTGAACTAATCATGTTCTCATAAAAGGCACAAACTACACACTCTTTTCTATGTACAAATTTATACCTGAAAAGACTAGAAATAAAAATCATATACATAACATTATAAAATGCCAGAAAATTTAACAATCTTATTTAAAAATACAATTGCATATACTACATGTCTACTCACATAATACCATGCAAATGATTTTATAAATTAGTCTTTAATTGTATAATATACAATTAAATACTGATATAAATATTTCTTTTGATATTGTTGGCATTCTAATATCTACCAAAGTAGTTATTTAGAAAAAGAAGCTTGAGTCAATGTGGGGAGGGGAAGGGGGAAAGAGGGAGAGAGAGGGAGGGAGAGAGAGAGGTTGAGGGAGAGGGAGAGAGAGAGCGAGAGAGAGCGAGAGATGGAGATGGAGAGGGAGAGGGAGAGAGAGACAGAGAGAGCGAGAGAGAGAGAGAGCGAGCGAGCGAGAGAAAAGCGTTGTTATGGAGCCTATCCAGGGTTCTCTCGTTTTTCATTGCAAATCGATTCCCATTGCACTAAGGGAGATGTTTGGAGGCTCAAACTGCAGATTATTTGGTCTATAGTCACTGGTGCGATTAATATTGAACAGACAGTGACACAGAGCAGTCAGACACAGACACATGAAAAGAACAAATGCACATGACAACACAAACTACACAGAATCACTACAAAAAGCCCCTCTGGAGCAGGACCTCAACAGCAAGACTTTGTGTGAAAGAAATCCCAGGGCCACTTTGTGGGCAGACGTTTTATGCAGGTATTCAACCTTTCTTGGAGCCTGCAAGAAACGCAGTGGTGTTGAAAAAGTGTTTGCCCCTTCTCGATAAACATATAATGCACAATGTGGGGCAATTTTGCTTTATAGCATTGGATGTTTTGATTAAACGGTCACAGTTCTATTGTCTTACTTTCACTGAACGGCTCTACTTTGCTGACTGACTGCTTCAGCTTTCGGTCTAATAAAAGCTTCCTCCACACTAATGATCGAGGGTATGAGTAGGCTCATCTCTCCTCCAGCTTAGCTTGGATCAATATCTCATTAATAGTGTAACCGAAGAACAATGTTCAGAATACTGAGAGGTCATCAAAACAGGAGCAGGAAAGAGAAGATGATGCTCTAATATACTGTACGACAGTCATCCATACAGATGTTAAGAAAAAGGTCTACATGTCTACACTACTGTGCAAGAGTCTTGAGCCAGCCCACATTTCATTATATTTCACTTTGAATCACCTTGTTCTTGCAAAAATATTTAATAAATAAATGGGAAAAATGTTTTACTGTTACAGGCTGCAGAGTGCCTAAAGATACACGGTGTCTAGATAAAGGATTTCCAACCACTCAGCATTCAGCACCACCAGTATACTGATCACTGCCTGATCATCTGGAATCATCTGCTCCTGTTTCTTCACTGGTTCAGACCTTAAGTTAGATGGTTTTGTTATGCTTGAACATTCCTCTGAAACTGGTCAGGTTCGGGGCCTGGATTGAAGATGAAAGTCTTTGAGAGCTCTTCAGGAAACCTGGGGAACTGTAGCTCAAGACTTTTGAACAGTACTGTAGACTTCTAAAACTACATTTAATTGCTAAAGAAAATACTATATTCAGTCCATATTGCTTTGTAAGCCTAACCTGCTGCATCAGATCAACCACCTACCACACTAAAGGCCTTGTTGTTTTTTCAACAACTTCCTTTTAAGAAATCAAATCTTGGAATGCTGATCTGGTTTGGCTCTCTCCTCCCAGTCCCAAACTGACCTCAAATCAGCATAATAAGGAAATTACCTCCAACACATTACAGTGCATGTTGATACATTAACAGCTCTTATCTGAAATTTACAGTCATAGATAATGAAATGGAAATTTGTGGATTCATTATGGATTTATGACAGAAGAAAATAATTTTTTACTTTTCCACCAGTTGCCTGATAAATGGAAAAGACACTATTACTTATTTTGATAACCTTCTCATGGCAGCATAGGTTATCAAGAGGCTCAAATGGCAAAGAAACACTGGTAGTAAAAGCACACATTGGGAAGTGGGGGGAGTCATTTTTGATAATCATCATCTTTAAAAAGCCTTAACGTATAACTGTTTGCCATGATAGCAGTCAAAGGACCATTTACATGGTGCTCCCTTTTTAAAATTAAATTTTCTCCATTATCTTCCACACAAGCAGCACCATGGCCGGCGTTTGGCCTCAACACTCAAAATGGGACATTAGGGGAAGGGGGTTGAGGTTGTGACCTGAAGCGCAGGACTTACCAGTGTGGTCAACTGGAGCATGGAGAGGGTCAGAAAGTCACAGGTTAGAGTTCTCTCATTTACTTCCATGACAAAAATCAACCTCTCACTATAAGGCCCATATTGAACTGAAGCAGAGTTTATTCAAAGTGCTCACATTCCTCTCAACCATTTCAGATGCTGGCAGTAGGGCCCAACCAATTTTAGGGTTTTTTAAGTGCAAAAAAAATGACAATAACCCACAATATTGGCTGATTTATCTTATTATGGTTAAAAATTGGTACCACTGTTGTCTGGAGATTGTGAGTTCAACTCCAAGAGGTGCTAATCAATGGAGTTTTTCCACTGGACAGTGTGACACAATAAGGATTGTTTGACCAGCTGATGGTCTAGTTCACCCATGCTTCACAGTTTGGTTTGTTTGGTGACAAAACACTGGGTTTCAGGTCAGATTCTGGACAATCTGGACAACTTTCACGCACACTCTATGCTGTCCTTCCTTTTAGTAATGTTAGCTGTGTTAGGAATGGCTCGTGACCTTGAGAAGTGGATGAATATTATGAGCTCATAATTGAAATTGTTCAGTACGTAAGGGTCTGAATAACCATGCCTGTGATAAACAAATGAACAGATTTTGTTTAATAGCTAAATATTTTGCGAAAAATAACAGACAAATTCAATTACATCATTTTAATTAATGGCACATTTTTTTCCAGCCCAAGCAGAGGAAAAATTGTTAAAAATCAGCTTGTTTTTTTTTTCACTTCTAAAACAAATAATAATGAGTCTGCAGTTAAAATAGAGTGCTTGCAGAGCATAATGAGCTGTTGGGCTTGGCTAATTGAACTTAACCCCAACAAGAAAGCCATCAAATGAAACAAAGCTCCATCAAAGCTCCTTCAAGAAGGAAATCAAAAACAGTGTATAGAAAAAGATGCTTGTTGTTTTCAGTCAGCTGTGTGTAAAATCTGGTGCAAGCATAAAAAAAAAGGGAAGGTTATAAAAGGGATACATATGGGTAGAAAGCAATACGCCTTGAAAAAAGAAAACAACAAAATAAAATAAATTAAAAATCATGCAATTAGTTTGCGGTATGTTTCACAGAGCCAGAAAGCTCAGCTATGAAACAAAAATTGATTTGTGTCATAATTGCGATTTGTTTACTGATTCCAAAAATTTTGCCAGGGCTTGTAGCAATTGGGTGTGCAGATGTCTAGTATGAGAACTCAGCTATGGTATGCGTTACATGACATCAGAAATGACAACAAATTGCGTGATCAAGCTGTACCACACTGTCTGTTGGAAAAACACCACAATTAAATAGTGACCCTGCTCTCTCTGGGCAGGTAAGATGGTCGTCCCTTTGGCAGCACATCCTGCATTAGCCATAGTTTGAAAAAAAATTCTGTGGTTAGCTTTCCATGTCTCACAGGACGCATGTGCTAACCTTCACCTCCCAGCTTGGTAGCATCATGTGTGATAAGGAGAGATTTAACAAACGGGGAATTGGCAACAACTAAATTAGCGAGAAAAGACGACACTTTTTTACAAAAAAGTTAAAACAATATGTAAATAATAGTTTCCGTTTCTGTTAATTAGCAGTCAATTTGTGGGTCGTAACATGTTATCCTCATACTAAAGTCTGATTTGGATGCCTTGTATTATTAATACCAGCTCAAGCTGCAGTATTCAGTATCATCTGATCATAAAACCATTACCATCTTCAAAAATGACTGTGGTTACTTAATGGCTATAAAATAAGACAAGTCACTGAATATAAGTGCTGTTTTTACAGACCATGACAAATATGTGGGACCCTAATATTAGCATATATTATTAGCCAAGCAATAAATATTGGTCAGGCCCTAGTCAGCAGCTATGGATCAGTTCACCCCAGTTATTCTTTTGTATACACCACAACTGACATACTAAACTGTTGAGCGCTCTGCATTTTTCTAGAGTCATAGCCCTTACATTTGTGTCTAAACTTCAAAACGACTATAGCAAAAAAAAAAAAAAAAAAAAAAAGCAGGAAAAATCTACTGTTAGATGGCAGTTAAGACAAATTAATCTTTGGAAAGCATTAATTTTAGGTGGAACAGATTCATAATTTTTTTAAACTGACAGCCTGAAATAAGTGGAAGTGAAAGACCTGAAAGGAAATGCGGTCATGCCAAACTACACTATATGGACAAAGGTACTGGGACGCCTGTCCATTACACCAACAGGGACTTTGACATTTTATTCAAATCCATAGACTTTAATATGGAGTTGGTCCCCCTTTGCAGCTATAACAGCTTCCACTCTTCTTGGAAGGCTTTCCACTAGTTTTTAGAGTTTTTGTGGGAATCTGTGGCCATCCACTCTGTAGAGCATTTATAAAGTCAGACACTGATGTTAGACAAGAAGGCCTGGCTCGCAATCTCCAATCTAGTTCATCCCAAAGATGTTGGATGGAGTTGAGGTCAGGACTCTGTTTGGGTCAGTCAAGTTCTTTCACATCGAACTCATCCAGCCATGTCTTTATGGACCTTACTTTGTGCACTGGGACACAGTCATGCTGGAATAGAAAAGGTTCTTCGCCAAACTGTGTCCACAAAGTTGGAAGCATCACGTTGTCCAAAAGGTCTTGGTATGTTCAAGCATCAACAGATTGAACCCTGAAAAAAACTGGTTTGTCCCAATACTTTTGTCCATATAGTGTATTACAGACATTTTAAGAAGGTTACCACGTATTATATTTTTCTGATTTATTTTTATTTTGTGTATCCTCTCAAATGCGTCTTCCTCAAATTTGTACGTATCACATTACAGTGAAGGGGTGGCTCTATCAAAACCATCAGTATGGAGCCATGTTTCTAATCCATGCATAATTTGTGGTGGCGGAAACCTACAGTGCTGAAGCAAATTACAACATTATATGATTTTACTCAACATTAAAACATCAAACTAGAAGCAACATTTACAAGACAAAGGGCCAACATCTGTCACAGACACTGGACAGCTCATACAGGGGTCATCTAACAGGATAGGTAGAACAGATAATAGACATGATAAATAAGGGGGATGTTCAGAAATAGATCATTTATTGAGCAGTACCAGTTCCCTGGTACTATTTTTTACCTGTGGTCTCCATAATCATGCACAAACTGCCCCTGTTTACAAGTATTTAATGTAGAACCCTTTTTGCAGTGTTATGTTAGAGCCAGGCAGGCAATGGCGAACATTCATTTTCAAACATTGGGTTTAATACTGTTTATAGCAGCACAAATCTGGCAAATAGGTTTCACTTATTTTGTATTCTTTGCTAACTTCATCTTACTAAAAAACTGCTGTTGCCGTCATTTCGCTTCTATGCATTTACATTTTGAGCAGCTTTAAGAAGACAATTATAAAGATGAACTTTAAATCATCTTAAGTGAAGTTACTTCAGTTTAGAGTTTAGCCAAAAACATTCTAACAAAAGAAAGAGTGGTGTTGTGCCGTCTCCAATTACACGTGCACAACGTCAGTGTTATCCAAATATTCAGTCTGGGATCTATCAATTTATCTACCCATTCATCTTCACCAGCTCTTCTGAACGTTTCTAGCAGTGTTTCTACAGAATACGTAATGTGTTTCTATTCTTCAAGCTCCATTTAAGCAGTTCGTATAAGGATGTTAACCTTACTGGGGTTCGGCTGCAGCAAAATTTCAGTCTGCCTAAAGATTTTCTCAGTCCAGTTCTTGGTGCAGTCTCCTCTGGCGATTAGGTTCTCCAGGTGGGCGTCCAGTTCGGTCTTCTCCGCCTGGCCCAGCTTCTCCTCTGTGAACTGGTGAAGAAAAGAAACCCACACTGAACATCTTGAGCAAATGCTCTTCTCACTAAGTATTCAGAGCTTTTTCACAAACACAAGGTTATGATGATGCAACCTTCTGACCAAACAGAAAGAAATGAAGACAAAACTGCTAAAGAGAAACAAAATCGCCGCCAGTGCAATCACATGGTGCCTCAAAAGTTTTTTATACTTGCTTCAGCTGACCAAAACAAAGGAATCTCATTTCATCAACCAATCAAGACAAAAATAAACACCAGGCTGTCATGCATAGGCAGAAATTCTACCAATATAAAATATGCTGCAGTGCATTAAAAAAAACTCTCCGTACACAGATGGCATCAGAAGATGGTTAAAGAGTGCCATGATATTCATCAAGACACGTAGGCAAGTACAACGTTCACCATCTGACACTGCAATCTAGTGCCCAACGATGGACTTATATCACAAATGGCGCAGCATTAAAGCGAGACCAAAAAAATAAATAAATAAAAAATGCAAGATGGATAATACAGAGAGAACCAAAAGCACCACTACTGATATACTAGCTTCTTCACAATGGTGGAATTGCCATTATAATCATGTGTAAAAGGAGCAGATATGATGTTTAACAGATGGTAACGACAATGCATAAATCCGTGGGTGGGACTTTTCAAAATATCTCAAACTATCCAATAGGCTAAACCTGCTGCACACTGTTGCAGAAACAATTGGATTACTGATGCATGAACTAGAACACCCTGATGCTGACCCCTACGATATTTATTACAACACTGCAATTTGCACTCATTTTTATATTTCATATGATAGTATCTAGTAAGAGAAACAGCTACACTGGGGTCTATGGATGAATGATCTGTTTTAGCCTATTTAATCCAAATCTTATTTAATCCAAATCTCTTGTCTTTTTAATTGTACATACACTGCTCATTTTTAGACCTTTTAGGATAATATATTGATTTGCTTTACTGATTTACACACATACACACATACACACATACACACATAGTATTTTTGGAAAGCGCCATGATATGTGGTATAACTTTCTGCATCTGTTATAGGTAGGAGACAGTTGCTGTCTGAAAGGAAATGTCTGCTCATCACCCAGCAAAGTTGACCGACTGAGAAGCCATCAGCGGGAGCACAGCCAACCATCTGCCATCTGTTATGTCAGAGTGAGGGACAAGGTCCAAGCACCTAATACCTGCAATACTGCTGTAAATGGTCATCACATCACTCAGCAAGATCCTCTCAAATGAGGAGAAGGCTTAGTTCTTTACCAGTAACTACAAACACGAATTAACATGAAGGAAGCAGTCTGACCCTAAAAAGGCAAAGTTGTCTCACTTCTCGCATAATATGTGAAATCTCTGTATGAATACGTAGATAATGTGTTGTACATGAACTAATCCATCTCAAGTGTCTGGAACGAGTAAAACCAACCAAAACCCGGTTGCGACAGACCAACCAGGACAGAAACTCCAATTAAACTTAAGATGCAGGCTCTGCACTGCTGAAACACTGCCTTCAGACATCTCATAGTTCTTCAGGATGAAAAGGTAAGGTACACTATATGGACAAAAGTATTGGGACACACCACTTAATTATTGAATTCAGATGGTCCCTTACTTCCACTGAAAGGCAATCTTAATGCTTCAGCAAGCTCCATATGGTTGGATTAGTTCAGTGTGGAAGAACTTGACTGTCCCGCTGACCTCAACCCCATCCAACACCTTTGGGATGAACTGGAACAGAGATTGCAAACCAGGCCTTCTCGTCCCACATCAGCACCTCATAAATACTCTACAGAATGAATGGGCACAAATTCCCACAGAAACTCCAAAGTCATGTATTTGTATGCAGGGTCATTAAAGTCTCTGTTGGTATAATTGTCTAGTCTCCCAATATATTTGTGCATGTAGTGTAATTTGCTTATCAAAAACTTGAATTTACTTTTTTTTTATAAATATTTCTTTATTTTACTTTCAGGACTGTTTGAGAATGCTGACTCAGACCAGTGACTGGTGACCAGATCATGGGCTGCACAAAACAGCAGGAGGTGTGGAGACATTCATAAGCTGAAGGCGAAAAATTTGGACTCTATCAGTCTAATGCAGTTGTACACTTTGAAATCACCGTCAATGAAGTGTTAACCAACTGAAATAAAGGACTAAAAGCACTGACAATTATAGAACAGTTTCTGAAAAGGCACAGAGGTCTAGTATTTTACAACACTGAGCACCACAGCACAAAAAAAACCTGCCTAGTGCTGAGTGTCCAGTATGGATTTCCTCTGGTGAAGAAAGGAATACCCCTTCACTAAATATGCCACTCACATACAGGGAAGACCCCTGCTGATGCAACATAAAACAACGGACGCTGGAGTTAAAAACAGTGAGCAGAGGACATGCACACAGACAGCTGCTGCAGATGTCTTCCCCAAGGCCATGTAATATCAGGACAATGCACGAACCCTTCAGTTTCAAAGCTTTGAAGTGACAGGTCTCTCTTAATCCATTACATGCTGAGTATTCTGCAGTGGCACACAGAGAGAGAGAGAGAGAGAGAGAGAGAGAGAGAGAGAGAGAGAGAGAGAGAGAGAGAGAGAGAGAGAGGGGGGGAGAGAG
>JBBJLS010123891.1:0-17456 GCA_037577275.1 Bryconaethiops microstoma | reverse complement strand
ATTGATGTAATTTTTCTGTTGGGGTGCCCAAATTTATGCACCTGCCTAATTTTGTTTAAGTAACTATTGCACACTTTTATATATATTTTAGTGTGTATGTATATATTATCCATTTATTTATTTATTTTTTAAGGAGTTGTGTGATGATCCTCAGTTCATTCTGGGAGGAGCCACAAGGACAGATATCTGTCAAGGAGCTCTTGGTAAGTTTCTGCTGGTTCTGTGTGTCCAGTTAAGTACATATCTTTTTAGGAAGCTCTGAATGTTTGTATGTATTTGTACCCCAAGCTATTATTTAACCAACAAGAGGATTCCTAAAACATGAGTCAGAAGGAGGATTAATAGGTGTCCTGACCGGTCACAGACCTAGAAACAGTCAATGTCGACCAAGTGTAAACTTGAACCAGCTTATCCTTTCGCATTCCCCTGACTTTTATGTTAACTGCTGGTTAAAAATAGTATTTCTGTAATATATCTGTAAAAGATTTCATGAATTGCTTTCATTATTGTTTAAGTAATATAATGTGTCCATGGATTTATCGGTATTGACAAATATCCCACCAAAAGAAATGAAAAACAATGAAAAACAACAACACTTCCACTATCCCTAGTCTCTACCTTACTATGACAAAAAAAACTTTATCAGTCAGGGCTTACAATGGACAGATGCTTGTTAACTTACAGTTTCGATTCTGTTAGTAATGCCCTTTCTCATTTAAATCTTTCTCCATCTTCATTCTGTCTCTCATCTCCTCACCTTCTTCCATCAGGTGATTGCTGGCTATTGGCTGCTATTGCATCTCTCACTCTCAATGATAAACTCCTACACAGGGTTGTCCCTCACGGGCAGAGCTTCCAGGAAGACTATGCTGGCATTTTCCATTTTCAGGTACTACATTGTGTTTTCCATTTTCAGGTACTACTGTGTTCTTCAAGGAAATCTTTGTGTCTCTATATAATCTCTTTTAAAATATTGTGCATTAATGGTCACCTGAAACCAAATGATAACTGTTTTAACAGCTGTTTCACATTCACAGACACTCCTATGCAGAGCAATGTACATGGGTATTTTGTAGTCCTCAAGAAAACATGTCCCTCACAATAGTAAGCCTAAAGCTGCTAGAAGATAAAGTTAGTACTCAACCAGAGCCCTATGAGTTCACACGCACAGAAGACAGTTTTTCTTTTAAGTTTCATAAAGTTAGTTAATGACAAACATGTTATCCAAAGTGCTCAGTAAAGAGGTGGGTCTTCAGTCATTGAAGACAGCAAGAGTCTCAGCAGTTCTGGCAGTCAGGGGAAAGTCTTTCCATCACTTCATAGCTAAAACTTTGAGAAGAAGTCGGTCAAGTCAAACTGTGGTTGAGGTCTAGGAGTGCGAGCTGTGACCTGTGGTCTGAGCAGGGCTGATAGGTAAAATGCTGGATCATTTTTGGCTTTGTAGGCAAGGATTAGAGTTTTAAATCTAATGCGATTGGCCACAGGAAGCCAGTGAGAGGTTTGTGAGGGTTGGATGCAGATTCTTCTAGCTTTGAAAATTACAATATGACAGGAGATCAGAGTTAATATGCCATTTCCTTCATCTTTTTTCTGCTGCTGTCAGTTTGGTTGCTGTGGAGTGTGTCAGATAGCCATGATCAAGGATTAGAGCTGTGTGTCACCCTAGTTGTCAGTGGACAAAGTTGGTTGAATGAGGAGTGAAGAGAGGAGGGAACGGAGGGGTCAATCATTTCTACTATTGAAGCACAAGAGGGAGAAGGTTGACAGGATGACAAAGAAAAGAGCGGGTGGAGAATGGGAGCGAAGATTGTGGTGAGCAGTTAAAGAGACAACGGTGAATGACAAAACATGATGGTTAGAGAGATGGAGAGGGGTAGCCAAAATGTTGTAGTGGTTCTGATGAAGACAAGATCAAGAACATTACTGGATTTATGGGTTGGAAGAGACTTGTTGAAGTACAGAGCAAAATGTGACAGCAGCTCAAGGATGCTGCAGGGATGCCGCTTGTCATTTAGAAGGTCACAAAGAAGTGTAAATGGAGAATTTGGGAATGAGCTGAGGAGGATGTCCAGTTCTTTAATGAAGGTTCCTACTGCCCCAGGGGATGATATTTAACAATGATGTGGAGTTTGGTGAAAGCAGTTCAGCCAGTAGGCTAAGCTAATTAGCAACTAGGCTACTTGAAGACAGTGCAAGTAAACTACACAAGCATAACCAACTGGAAAATGCTGTATACTGGCTGAATATGGTACCTAGAGGCCCGCCCAGCAATTCAAAGCCAATCAACTCAGGCTGGGTGAAAGCATTTCATACAGTAGTCTAAGCTAACTAACAACAAGGTGGCTAACTCAACTTAGCTAACTCCATGGCTAGGTGGACAATTCGAAGATAGCAAGCAACTTCAAACAATGTAAATTTACCAGTCGAAGATAACTCAAGTACACTAGACAAGCACAACACTTAAACATAAAGGTGCCTAAAGGTTCTTTGAAGCAATGTCATGGCCCCTTTATTTCTCTAAAGAACCATTTACTGGATGATTCTTTGTCCTGCATCTGTTCTGTATTGTTATTTACCATT
Source organism: Bryconaethiops microstoma (assembly GCA_037577275.1). Lineage (NCBI taxonomy): Eukaryota > Metazoa > Chordata > Actinopteri > Characiformes > Alestidae > Bryconaethiops > Bryconaethiops microstoma. The sequence continues at coordinate 14,876 of JBBJLS010123891.1, read as the reverse complement.
AACATTCATTTTGATGCATTGCCAAAAGAACTGAAAACATGATTAAACACTAAAACTTTGGTGGAAATTAGCTTTAACTTTATGAGAAATTAAATGCTTCGCCTACAAACGATTATTTGCATAACCACTGATACTGAAGCATATTCACAGCATTCCTTTGCTTCTGCTTTAGTTCTGGCAGTTTGGGCAGTGGGTGGACGTTGTAATTGATGATCGACTGCCTGTCAAAGATGGTGAGCTCATGTTTGTGCACTCTGCAGAGGGGAACGAGTTCTGGAGTGCTTTGATAGAAAAAGCCTATGCCAAGTATGTAATTTTACCCTTCTTTTTAATTAAATACTGTATATTAAATGTCATCCACAATGGATGCTAATCCATTTATTTAATCTGTAATTCTCTTGATGTTTAGGTTTTTGTGCTGTTCCTTCTAGTTTATATTACCATTGTTTGATGGGGTTGAGGGAGTATTTGTGAACTTACAAAGTGCGTCTATATGGTAGATGTTTCTGATAAATGGGCAATAAGTGAAAAGGTTACGTGATTAGCTGTACCTTAACTGGCAGCCTAGAATGTAATGTTTTCGGGTTATTTTTGGTGTACAAAATGGTAAAACCATGGCACAAAGGAGATCATGATAAAGTGTATATGTATGTTGTGTCCACAGACTAAATGGGTCCTATGAGGCATTGTCCGGGGGATCCACCACTGAGGGATTTGAAGATTTCACTGGAGGTGTGTCAGAGATGTATGAGCTCAACAGGGCTCCTAGAGACCTCTGTCGCATCATCTCTAAAGCCCTGGAGAGAGGCTCATTGCTGGGGTGTTCCATCGATGTGAGAAAAAATACATACCCACACCCCTACTTGTTTTTATATAATGTCAGGACATAGGGTAACATAGGGTAACAGACATTTGCTGCGTTCAGAGAACTTTAAACAAACACACACACACACGTATGTCTTTGAATTTTAGAGCACCCATGCTGATCTCTGTCCACTGCTGAAAGTGCCTACAATATGCACATGGGCATTAGAAATGGATCACTTAAAAAAGTGGTCTGATTTGATGAATCATGTTGTCTTTTACATCATGTAGATGGTCAGGTGCGTGTGTGTCACTTACATGGGAAAGAGAGGATGCACTTTTAGTTGGTTAATGCGTCCTGCCAAACTGTACAATTTGTTCAGGAGGGTTTGAGCAATATGACAAAGAAATTTGTAAAGTTATTAATCAGTGGAGGCCACTTTACAATCACCGCTTAGATGTGATGCTTACATCTGGGCACCAGATGACACAATACACCTTCAAAGGTCTTGTACAGTCCACGCCTCAACGGGTCAGAGCTGTTTTGACAGCTCAAGGGGTACATACACAATATTAGGCAGGTAGTATGAATATCATATATAATAGCACATAATCTTTGGTTGTTTGCAATGTTCACAGATCACCAGTAGATTTGACATGGAAGCTGTGACATTCAAGAAGCTGGTAAAAGGCCATGCATATTCAGTGACTGGTCTTAACCAGGTATGAGCTTGTTTTTATAGATGAGTCCATACGGCAATCCAGTATATTCCATGTATGGATGATACAGCTTTTTTCTGTGCTAGGTGCATTTCAGCGGTCAAATGGAGAGACTCATTCGTATACGTAACCCTTGGGGTCAGGTGGAATGGACAGGTGCCTGGAGTGACAAGTGAGTACAAAAGGCCATAGCGTCTGATATGGATTAAATCAAAATCTTGGATTTCACATTAACTTTATATAACATGTAACATTTAATGAAAGGCAAATCCTTACTCTGATATTGATCTTTTGTAGCTCACCTGAATGGGATGAATTAGAACCATCACAACGAGAGGACTTGTGCCTGCAGATGGAAGATGGAGAGTTCTGGTAAGCTTGCTTTGAGCATATTTATACTTGACTGTAAATAGGCAATTAAAGTTCAAAATGCTTTCTGAGACAATGAGAAACTGAACTTTAAATGCACTCTCACACTTTTACTCTCTCTTTATAGGATGTCCTTCAGTGAGTTTTTGCAGCAGTTCTCCAGGCTGGAGATTTGTAACTTGACTCCAGATGCCTTGAGCGAAGATGTGATGAGCCACTGGAATACCATCACATTTCAGGGATCATGGAGGAGGGGCAGCACAGCCGGAGGCTGCAGGAACCACCCCAGTGAGTGAACATTGCAGAGCTTTGTGACCTAGTTGGCTGTCATTGTATTGAGGGCTTAATATATGGCAGTGGTTCAAATAAGCCTGATCCAGACTAGGAACCATCTTAACTAGATCCTGCTTCTAAACTGCTAGACACTCAATGCTATGACAATAACATCACAGCTGTGATGTGGCTCATTTGACTGAGATTTTTAGTGCATTTAGTGTGTTTATTTTTAGGGAAGTCATTGGTGGTTAGCTTCACATGCTAAGCTTTCATCCTAATAGCATCATGTGAGAGGGTGAGATCTAGCAAGGGGGGGAATTGGCTATGACCAAAATTGGAGAGAAGGCTTTTGGAGAACAAGACTGTTCATCACTTGAGAATGTCTACTACTGATGTGATTGTTCGGTTCAATTAGCCTTTAAACTCTTAGTACAGAAAAAAACAGCCAGATATGTTCATGCTTTAGCAAGAACACAAAACTGTTTAGTATGTTCATCTTGAGTCCATCTCAAAAGTGTTTGGGAAGTAATATGTGAAATACCTGCTGGTTCTGTCACTACTCAGTGTTCCAGAACCTAATTGGAAATTAGGCACTGATTGTAACATGTTGAAGAAATACTGCAAGTCCTTTTAAAAATTCCTTTATAGCTACATTAACTTGAGTGCTATAAATATTAATACACTTGTTAGAAGATGAAACTAATAGACTTGTCTTTAGTGATGAATGATATTAGAATCAAATAGGTATTGGCAGGTAATTCCTTAAATTATTATCAGCATCAGGGCCATGTTTAGATGTTCTATATTATTTAATATTTATCTAATTAGAAATACAGAATTTTTTGTGGAAGTCTCAGTACATCAGCTTTGTAATACTTCTAAATGTCCCTCTCTTTTGTTGTGTAGACACGTTCTGGATCAATCCGCAGTATAAGATCACTCTGTTAGAGGAGGATGATGATCCAGATGATGATGAAGTTGCTTGCAGCTTCCTTGTGGCTCTGATGCAGAAAGACCGAAGGCGCCATCGCAGGCATGGACAGGATATGCACACCATCGGCTTTTCCATCTATGAGGTACAAAGAAGGCAGCAGTGTGGTTTATAGACCTCTATTTGTGAACTTAAAAAGATATAGGGTGGAACCAACAGAATGTTATATAACGTTAGCCGATATAGTCCAGACGACTTGTTCAGCGTGTACTTGTGTGTGCAAGGTCCAGGTGAGAATACATTTTTATACACAATCAGAAAAAGGGTACTGTACAGTATTCACACTCGAATACAGCCCAGTAATTTTCTGTCTGAGCTTGACCCTGATCATCTCACAGCGTGGTGATTTAAGTCCAAAGCAGAATAAAGCCTGACAACCAACACATCACCATCCAAAGTACTACATATGTATTTATCAAACGTCCTTTGCTTGATTAGAGTGGAAGTTGCCTTGGGTGAGTGTATCTCCAAAATGCAAATCTGGACTTGCCACTTTATTAGATACATACATACATTATATCTGCACTCATTGTCAATTTTATCTGGTCCAATTTAGCTGGTAGTAACTTGACTAAAATAAATAAAATAAACTTGTTGATTTGAGTCTAGCTTAAGAATAGATGTTGACTTCTTTAAGCACTGTCACTCTGGATAAGAGTGTCTGCCAAATGCTGTAACTGTAACGTAAGTGCACTTTGTAATTTGTAATCACAGACTGTAGTCCTGTTTCTTTGCATTTGTTAGCCCTCTACCATCAATGGTCAGGGCATTACCAGTGAGCAGGCATAATTCTGTAACTTGAACCAACAAGTTAGATGTAATTAATAATGTGTAAACCTACATAGAGTTCAAAAAAAGTTTTTTAACTGAACAAAAAGTGTTCTGATTAAAGTGCGTTCTTGACTGCAGTTATTTTTTTTCCTTTGCAGATTCCGGAGGAGGTATGGGCATTTGCATTAGTCCCTAAAACAGGTTGATGTAAAGTTTTTAAGTCCTAGTGATCTGGCACATCCAGTGTGATGACACTGAACATCTTTGCTTTTTAAGATACCTATGCACAAGCAAATTTACAGAGTTTCTTGTTTTGTCTTTTTATCTCTTAATCTTGTCTGAATCAGTTCTAGCTCTGTGCTATGTGATTGCAGTTCAGCGGTTGTCAGAATGTCCACTTGAAGAAGAACTTTTTCCTTACCCACTCATCCTGTGCTCGCTCTGAAACTTTTATCAATCTGAGGGAGGTGAGTGCTCGTCTTCGCCTGCCCCCTGGAGAGTACCTCATCGTCCCATCCACCTTTGAACCCAGCAAGGAGGGGGACTTTGTCCTACGAGTCTTTACTGAGAAGCAGTCTGAGACAGAGTGAGTTATTGTGAAGTTTTAGGGAATGACTGATGTACTGGTAGATTGGTAGAAATCAGTATTAAGGTCTGTCAGATTTAGTGGTGTCAGTGAAAATCCTGCCAATAAAGCGACCGTATTGCTTGTTTTACAAACAGAAACCTATCAAATGAGGGTGATTTTGATGTTTTTATGTCTAAGGGTAAAGGATGTGCTGTGACCTTTCCACCAGTCATCATCACTCACCTTTCAACCTTGCATCATCCACTGTACATCAGTTTTCTCACTCATCAAAGTCTGGAATTGTTCTAAATACAACTAACATTATGCAAGGGAGAGAGAGGCAGAGAGAGCATGTGAGAGAGAGAGAGAGGGAGCATGCAAGTGTGTGAAATCTACTACATAAATTTTCTTTGGACAACAAACCAAACCTGAGATTGAATGTTAAAAAATCTATCAGAAATTTATCAATCTGGATTTTTTTAAACCTGAAATTTCTGCAGTCTATGGTTGAATAGTGTTTGACCGTGAAACAAAGTTTACATTTTTTTCTCAGTAGTATGTAGAGCACTTATATTGACCTAAAGTAGTTTATAAGAGTTTTGTGATTTTTTTTTTTTTTTTTTTTTTTTTATGACAGGGAGCTGGATGATGAGATATCTGCAGACTTGGAGGAAGAGGTAGGTTGTGTGACATTGGTTATATCTAATTAAATTAAAGCTGCTTTCAGCAGTCTTGTATTGTATAATGTTTATGTGGTTGCATTTAGGAGGAAATCACAGAGGATGACATAGATGACACCTTCAAGTCTATGTTTGCTCAGCTGGCTGGAGACGTTAGTGACTCTTTTTCTTAACCTTGTCCCTGTCATTTCACCACCTCATAACTTTGTTTTTGTTTCAAAGTTTGAAAAGTGTGTTTCAAAAGTTTGAACGCAAAAACGGGCTCATTATTTTTAAATTCAAACATAACAGAGATACACATCTTTATTTATAACTGACTTGAAGTCTGCTGTGTGTTTAGCTCTGCAAGATTGATTTGCTGCACAATGTTTTGTTGCTTTCCGGCTGCCATGTCTCCCATATGGAGTCATAAAACGATTCACCCCACCGTTCTCTCTCCCCATACATTATGGAGGTGACTCAAATCGAATTTTTTATTGGCTGCTCACTTTAAATTAGTAGTCATAACTGTCAGAATGTTGTAAAATCAACTGGATAGACCTGTAGGTAGACCTGTAGATGTTTGAGGTCTTTTTAGTCCATACATTATAATTCCATGCATTACAGTTCAAAAATGACAATCACATCTTGAGGTAGATAAATTATAAGAATAGATCATTTGTAGATGTACATTTGTATGTGTATATACTACTATTGTACAACAAGGTCGAGTATGTTTTGTCTTTCTCCTAAGTTACCAGAGTCAAGGCTTTGTTATAAAAGTGTCGATATGTTTGGTTTCTGTGATATAGCTGTTATACATAACTTCTTTAGACATAAACACAAGTACATAGATTCACTTGCAATTTACTTAGAATACAAGGCTTCATAAAAATTAAATGGTTATTTCTGTCCATACAGAAAGTTTTCAGAACCTTCAGGTTGTCCTCATTTTATGACTCATCCTTAAATGGATTAAATTAATATTTTCTATAATCAGTCTACACACAATACTTCACATTAACAAAGCTAAAACAAGTGTTTCCAGTGTTTTGTCAAATTATAAAAACTAAACTGAAATATCCTATTTACATAAGTATTCAAACACTTTGGAGATCAGTCAGGATAAAGGTAAAGATAGATGCAGAAATATATTTAGCAGTCCTCAGGAAACACCTTTTTCAGAGTGCTCTGCACTTCAGGCTAGGGCGAAGGTTTACATTCCAACAGGACAATAACCCAAAATATACTGCCAAGAAAACAAAGGAATCGCTTCTGGAAAATTTTCAATTTCAATGGCCAGTTGAAATTGAACAGTTCTGAAGAATCTGAAGAATCGCAGAAACTTCTAAAAGGCCAGTCTTGAAGGGTCATTCCCAAAAAGACTTGAGGCTGTCATTGCTGCCAAAGGTTCTGTACTAAGTGAAGTATCCGAATACGTATGTAAATGGGATGTTTTTGTTTTTTATTTTTTAATACATTAACAAAACACCAGAAACTGTTTTGCTTTGCCGTTGAGTGTTGACTGATTAAAGAAAATATGAATTTAATCTATTTTAGGATGAATCTTAGACATAGCAAAATGGGGACAACTTGAAGGAGTCTGAAAACTTTGATACATATGCATGGTACATATGCATAGGTATTATCACATGAATCAAATCATCCACATACATATTTGTAAGTTTAGTACTTTTCTTTGAAAATATGTGTGTTGAAACAATTATGCTTCACATATCATTTTTCTCTCTTATAGGATATGGAGATATCTATCTATGAACTCAGGACCATTCTTAACAGAGTAGTGAGTAGACGTAAGGCACATCATTTTTCTCTTTTTAAAAAGTACAGTGGGTATAGAAAATAATCACCCTCCTAAATAAATTTCCATTGTGTTGCTTTGCAGCCTGAAATGAAGACACACTCAAAAAAACTATTTTTCCAACTTTCTTTCTCACTCTTCTATCCAGTTTGGAGGGATGGCCTAATCTGAGGAGGGCCCTAGCAGTACCAAATCATTTACACTTCTCAATTGTAGATTTTACTGTGCTCCTAGGGACTAATAAAGCCTTTGAATTTGTTGTTCATTTCCTGCTTGTCCACAACTTTATCTCTGAGATTTTTTAAAGTGCCTTCAAACCTATAGTTGATTGTTTGCTCTCAGTTGCGCTACCAAGAAGTGGAATGCTCTAGGAATAGCTGTTTTTATATTGAACCAATCAAAACAATTATAGTTAATCACAGGTGAAAGCCAATTAGCTTAGAAAAGAGTCAGGTAGTTATTTACACCTGATTGTGTTTACAAAGATTTTTGGGGAGTAATCCTTTATCCATCTCAGTGAGTTTGTTTTGGGCAACAGTGGACATTTATGCTTTTTATGTCCAACATCAATACCAGATATGCAGCCCTCACATGCAGTAACTATGCAACTTGCTGTCTGTATTCGTATGATTAAAACAGCATAAAGACTTGCAAACTGTCTGTGACAACAAATTGGATCTTAAAAGAAAATAAGCTATTTGGAATATGTTGAATATAAACACTGGGGCTGCGTATTGATATGATTTGGAAGCCTAAGGCTGATTGTATTATTCAGTATTAGATTTGAAACAAAAGCTGTATTTTGTTCAATCAGACAAAGACCTGAAAACAGATGGCTTCAGTATGGAGTCATGCAGGACTATGGTGAACCTCATGGATGTATCCTTCCTCCTTATGACAAAAACATTTTTCACACTAAGTCTGATACCTCTGTTCTGAATCCACTACCCGTTCTTGTTTTGTTGTTCTCTCTAATTCCTCCATCACTCTTCAGAAAGATGGTAGCGCACGTCTGGGATTGGTGGAGTTTCAGATCTTGTGGAACAAGATACGAAAATGGCTGGTAGGTAGAACATTCTTTCTTCTTAGACACACATTCTCACTTAATTTGATGTTTAAAGAGGGGGATATATTGATTTTGAGCCATCCTTGTAAATTTGTCATGTTGATTCCAGAACACCCTGACAGACCATTAGGCAAGTGAGGGTTCAGCTGTTTGAACATAACTTAATGACACCCATTCAAAATTCTCTTTTAATTTTTTTCCTATATTCTACACTTAAAAAACAAATTAAACTTACAATAATAAATCAATATTAAAAGTCAACTTTGCACATAAAAGGAAAGGCTTTATTATTAACATATGTATAGATAAAAACATTAATATTATAAAATAATATAAAATCGTTAATACCGATTAATTAATCACAGAAAAAGCAATACGTAAAAAATTAACGCTGATTAATTGCATGCCGTGGTAACTCTTTAAGTCAGGGACGTCGGAAGCATTTTTAAAGTGGGGGAGACACGGGACATACTGTTGGGGGGGGACTGGAAGACTGGAATGGATGGGGATGATACCCGTAGCGTAGTGTTTTTTTTTTTTTTTTTAATTTTAAGTGTTTGTGTATGTGTCGGGGGGGTGGGGCGGTTTTCCGGCGCCCATGTCAGAGTACATCAGGTCTAAAATATCGCTCAATGCAAAGGAGCTAACCCGGCAGTCCAAACCAGCACAGCCCCTAATACCAATGCCAGCAGCAACCTTGGCCAGCCACACTCGACCAGTCACTCAGACCCAAACTGAGCAAGACTACCTGTGACCGACTAACTAACTCCCCAACAAAATGGCCTCTGCTGCTGAGTTTGTCACTTACTGTATTGGAGAAATCGTGTGGAGGGGTGTTATTCTATTGTTACTTTTAGGTTATAATTGTGGCTTGAGATGCCTTGTATACAAGTTTTGCTGTAAACACATACAACAAAAAGCTTGTAATTAATTAGATACATTTTTTAGTCGCTTGACACCCCAAATTTTTATATATATATATAGACTGTACTTCATTTAAATAAATCTCTGCTTTCTGCTGACCTAATTATATTTGTTTTATATCTGTTTCATGATATACTTAACAGTAGATTTTCTACCTAAGTTCTACCTATTATGTTTATCACATTATTCACTTATTAATTAACATTTCATGACATATCAGCTTTCAAGGATTCTGAGCAGGGATAAAGTGACAATACCCATTGTTTGTTATGGATAAGAAGTAATGTTAGAGCTGAAGTTTGTTGGTATTACAGTGTCCAGAGGGGGAAAAAGTTTTTGAAATTTGTTGCTGAAAGTGCGCTAAACTACTCCTATCCTTCCTTTTTCAATTATGTTTCAACCCTGTTGTGGAATGTGCTGGACAACGCTGACCATAACCACAAAGACTAGAGGCGTTCTGAAAAATTCTGGAAAAAAAGTTTGAAGAAATCTAATTAAAAATGAACACAATGTCATTTCTTTTTGTGATCAACATAGGCACAATTTGCACTACAAAAGGCATATATAAAAAAAAAAAACAATTTTAACAAAGTAAGTAAAATTAAATTTTACAGTAAACCCCTGCATTCCAAGAGCACCCGCGTATAGTGAAAAACCGCATTGTTGTGATGTGGTTAAAACATTTTTTTTAAAAAGCCTATTTTTATAGTGTAAACCCAAAATACTTATTTCCCACCATAATTTGCAAATAAATTCTTTAAAAATCAGACAATGTGATTTTCTGGATTTTTTTTCCCTCATTTTGTCTGTCATAGTTTAGGTATACCTATGGTGAAAAATTACAGGCCTCTCTCATCTTTTTAAGTGGGAGAACTTGCACAATTACCCCACTGTATGGCTACTCAAACACAGTCCCCTCATCTCCTGGACCCAAAGCAGGAATATTAAGTAGGAGCTATGTCTCCAAGCAGTGGCTGGGATGTGCTCCAGGGAGTCCAAGGCCCCCAAAGTCAATCTGGAGGCCATTCCCCTTATGTACTGTGAATTGGCGGAGGTCTTCACAAAATGTCAGGCCTTCCTGCTGCGTCCCCGTTGCCCTTATGACCTAGTCATCAACCTCTTGCCCAGCACGGTACCACCTCGCAGCCAACACTTCTTCCTCACTGCTGACGAGCACAAGGCTATGGAAGAATACGTCACCGACACCCATAGTAATGGCATTATTTGCCCCTCCACCAAGCCTGCTACTGTAGGGCGCCCTCTCTGGTGCTTCTTTCTTCATTAAGTTGGACATGCTTACAACTGTGTTCATATGAGAGAGGTCAATGAGTGGAAGATGGCTTTTATCACTCCCACTAGCCATTATGAAAGCTTGGTAATGCCCTTCGGCCTGTGCAATAGTCCCACTAGTCATGAACGACGTGCTGCAGGATATGCCGAGTCTCTGGTTGTTCGTCTACTTGGACGATATCCATTTACTTCCAGACCTTAGATGAACACCTCCAGCATGTAAGGGCAGTCCTCAAGAGGCTTTTCATCCACCAACTGTTCTGTAAGTTGGAGAAATGTGCTTTCCACCAGCACTCCACCACATTCCTAGGGTTTGTCATCTCCTCTCGGGGTATGGCCATGGACCCCCAGAAGCTGGATGCTGTGCATAATTGGCCTCTACCCAAGACGTTTAAGCAGCTCCAGTGCTTTCTGCCGTTTGCTCATTTCTACCATCGCTTTATCCGAGGCTTCAGTTCAGTTGAGGCACTCCTGCTATTCACCTCAGCTCCCATTGTCCGTCCACGCATGTCCTTCATCATCTCATCATCGCCCCTCTAGCCTTGATGCCTGCTTCAGCAAGGACCCTGCCCGGACGACTCTTCATGCTTCACCCTAGCATCCATCGAATCCTCCCCTACATTCGAAGAGCCTTCTGGTGGCCCAACATGGCCAAAGACGTTCAGGAGTTCACCCAGGCATGTGCAGTGTGCGCCAGGGCTAAGACTCCTAATGAACCTGCCGCGGGGGAGCTCCAACCTCTTTCTGCCCCCCAGCATCCCTGGTCGCACATCACCGTTGATTTCATTACGGGTCTGCCAGACTGCGAAGGCAAGGACACCCCATCCTAACCATTGTCAACCGCTTCTCCAAGGCTGTTCACCTGGTGACCTTCTTTGTACGCCAAAACCACTGCCCAGCTGATATTTAAGCACGTAATCCGCCTGTATAGGTTCCCCAAGGACATCATCTCGGACAAAGGGAACCAATTCAGTGCCAAGTTCTGCGGGGCCTTCTGCCATCTGATCAGCTTCACCAACAGATTGTCTTCGGACTACCACCCTCAAACCAATGGTGAGACGAAGCGGACCAACCAACAACCGGAGTGCTTCCTGAGATGCTTTGGTGCTGATTGGCAGTGCTCCTGGGCCCGCTACCTCATTTGGGCCGAGCTCTCCCATAACCTGCACACCTGCTCTGCCACGGGTATCAGTCCTTTTGAGGTATGCAACAGTTTCCAACCTCCGATGTTTGAACACCAAGAATAAGAGGTTGATGTACAATTGGCCAACAATTGGTCCATTGGCACCAGGCCCTCCCAACCTTTTGGGTTCAGAACCCAAAAGTGTAGCGACCACGCTACACTGGGCTAACACCTCATGCCCTCATTCGTGATAGATCCAGTTTATAAATGCTGCTAGGCACTCCATTAGATGACCTAATCTACTGACTTTATAATGTTTTCTAGAGAGATGTTCAGTGTCATGAACATAAAAATGAAAAGCAGTATTAAACTGGCAGATTAACAACTGAGAGGAAGCATATAGAGAAAAAATAAAATTGGCGTCTGAGGCACCCCACAGGTAAGCTCACAAATGGAAGAAATTGTCATCAATTGACACAGAATTAGCAATTTGATAAATACACCAAAAAACATTTTAATGCCACACTAGGTATCTGCAGGCTGCAGTTAAATCATGCAGAACTAAAACAAAGACATTTCTCACATATCACTTAACATCATTTAAAATAATTTTTTAATAATTGCTGTAACATGTTTCTTTCAACCATAATACGCAAATATTAAAATCTAAAATATCAAAACTTTTTTCTTCTGGGTCTCAGGAGGAAGTTATAAGTCAATGGGCAGTGAAGTATTCATTTAACTGTCCATTTAAATTAAATCTGATTCCTGTCACCACTGCTCGGAACAATTCTGATTCAGCGAGTTTCTCTGGAATGGATAATTTAACATCAAACCACCCTGAATGACTTTGTTTATATCATAAACCATTTAAGTATGAAGAAATGTTGAAAAATCAATAGAATTCCCCTTAAAAACATCACTGTTTGTCCAAAAAAACACCCGTTACATTTTTTAATGAATTAATGCCACATTAATTGAATGACAATTTTTTACGAGTATGTAAAGACACAAAGTGTATATTATGTGTATTATTAATTATGTATCACATAGGTCATCTACAGGCAATTTGACCTTGATAAGTCAGGGACTATGAGCTCTTATGAGATGCGTCTTGCTGTAGAGTCAGCAGGTAAGGCTAATTACGTCAAACATGCACAAACCCAAGTCATAAAGCTTTATGTACTGATGTGCTGCCTGTATTTTTTTATTTAGGCTTCAAGCTCAACAATAGATTGAACCAGATCCTCGTGGCTAGATATGCTGAAAACGAAGCCATCTGTTTTGATAACTTCATCTGTTGCCTGGTTAAACTGGAGGCCATGTTCAGTATGTTTCCTTTAATGCCTGGAGTGCACTTTTTACTTTATTTTCTTAACTCCAGATCCAGTCCTTATGTGTAACTCCTACACAGTTTAATGGCTTTAAAACACTCATTTCATGATTTCATGGCTGCAAGACATATTCTTAATACAGTGTGACTAAATAAGGCCAAATGTTGAGAAACAAAAATCTATAAAAATTAATGAAACTGTAAATGCAATGTTTTATCCAAATGTCACCACTACCTCTACATTTTCCCACACTGGTATGCATAACTCTTAATATTACAGAGGAGATATCTGCCAACTGCAACACAGATAGAACAACAACGTATTTATCTAGCATTAACATGCTAATGGAGCATAACAGGCAGTCTTACACAGACAAGAGGAAATTTTGAGAGTACAGGCGTAAAAAGTAAGTTTTCACTGAATTTAAAGGCAAGACAGTACCCTTAAATGAGGAAACTACTGGAATATACACATGTATTGGAGTATACATATACAGGCAACATACCAAAATGTAATTGTAACTAATTGATACCTGCCAGTTTTGTCATTTTGGTGCTTAGCCCACCACAAATTCAACCCCCAAGACAAAAAATTTTAGCACCACCCTTGCTTTACACTTTGGACATACTGTTTTTTTTTTATGTTTACAAAACTGATTATTAATGACGGTGTTCTTGTTTATAAAGTTTGATTTTTTGGTTATAGATTTTTGGTTGTCGTAGCATTTGCCCTCATTTTGTCACCACACCAATATCACATAAGTGTTTTGATGAATAAATGCATTCACATGATCCAGTAAATGAAAATGATTTTGGTTAAAATAGTGCAGACATGTCCAAACCAATACATTCCTGAAGTTCTTGAAGAGCTTGATCATTAGGTGATACACAAAATCAAGAGATGACAGAGTGGAGGGTTGCTGTGGAGCACTACAGCAAATTGGATTTGTTTGAACAGTAATAAGCCTAGGGGTTAAGACAATGTTCAGTTAATAATCTTAAGTGATATAACTGCCATAATAATATAGTGGTATGTAGACTAGTTAATCATTTTGTATTACATGGCTTTTTCCCAGGCTGTCATACACTACTCACAAAAAGTTTTTGGTAAAATGTCAGGATGAACCTAAAATACACTATAACTTTTACAGGTGAACTTAATGTGACCTTTCCTAAATGTTTGAATGCACATGTCCAAATGTTCAATGTTTCAGTACTTTTTACACAACTTGCTGTTCTCTGACAAGGAGCTTAATGGCAAAATTCACAACAGGTGTTTGATCCATGAATCAACCAAAACATTTCCTAGTTCAATCAGAATTAGTATTTAAACAGTCCTCCTCATCATGCTGTTCACATTTTGACATCATGAGACCAAGACGACTCCTAACAATTGATCAACACTACCTCGCCATTGCGAGGCTTCAAACAGCATGTTCTCAGATGTGGCCACTGAGCTTAGAGTGTCACAGAGTGTCATCAGCAGGTTGCTACAGAGAGACTGGAAGAGTCACAGAAAGGCATAGAAGTGGATGTCCTTTGGCCACATCCCACAGTGTTGACCGCTTCAGTGTGAACAGTGCCCTGCAGAACCGGATGAATGCCACTCAACTCCAGCCACATTTAAAGGAGATGAGAGGCACCCAGGTGTCACGTCCATTCGAAACCATTTACATCAGGGTGGTCTGCATACTAGATGACCTGCCACACCACCAGACGTCATCGTCTTGCATTTACGCTGGACGAGGGACCAGTGGGCCTCAGTGCTATTCTCTGATGAAAGTCAATTCACGTTGAGCAGTAATGGCTGCCAACGATGTGGCCCTATACATCAGCCACTGTTGTCACCAGACGAGCCTTTGGTGGTGGTGGTGTTAGTGTGCACAGGTGTGTCTCGTCTTCTCAGGGCTTCAAGCACGGCTCGTCTTGAGCCCCCGCTGCTCAAAAGACTCTTCTTAGTCTTGGCCCCCCCAGTGGTGGAACGAACTCCCTCTTTCTGTTAGATCCGCGGAGTCCCTCGATGTCTTCAAGCGTAGCCTGAAGACAAACCTCTTCAAAGAGCACCTTTGTGACTAACCGTGTTTCATTTCGCTTTCTCCTACTAAAAAAAAAAAAAAAAAACTTCGACAGGTCTTGTTCAGGTGTCGTTTGTTGGGAGTC